>VXAZ01007128.1:1051267-1077950 GCA_013399875.1 Gymnorhina tibicen | reverse complement strand
AAAAAAAAAAAAAAAAAAGAAAGCCCTCAGAATTAAAGATCTTGAAAGATCTTGCAGAACTATTGTCAACTGCTGCATGGCAAGCCCTGTGGCAGCTGTTTGTTGTAAGGAGAAGATATTTCATCTAAGAAATTAAACTCCCTTTATAGTTAAGCCTTACTCTCAGTGGAAATAGAGGCAAAAACTCAAACAAAATAATCACAGCTATAATTTGACACCCACCTGTTGGGAACGTAAAGTCTGTCCAGCTCTGCCCTGGCACTGCCCCAGTTCCTGTAGTAGTACAAAATATACAGCCCTCTACCCCAGCTTACCCTGACGACACATGCAGAATAGGAAATGCTTACAAGGGTAATTTAGTTTATCTGGCCTGTGTAAGGCTCTCCTTGGATGCCATGCCATGTCTTTGAATAAATGAGAAGTACGCCTCTCTTTTTTTTTTTTTAATTGAAACCAATTTCTATGCACAGACTTCTGTTGCCAGGCCATTCCCCCGAGATTCTGCTGAATCCAGGTGATGACATTGCCAGTATCAAGGTTTATTTCTCTGCAATCTTGCCTAACATTGCCCTGTTGGGGAAGAGCGCCCAAAAGGGCTTGAAAAAGTAGCCGGTCTGGATAAAGAAACCAAGCAGGCTTCAAAATCTGAATTCTGACTGCCTACTGCCAGCCAGTCTGAAACACTGCCCAATTGTCCAGGCTAGCCTGCAATCATGTGAGAATACAAAGCTACACTTGTAATCCAGACAAGCAAATTGGCTGCTATTTCCCGCACACTGATACGGATTTAACCGGAACGCTCTCCACTGCAAACACAACCAAGGTAGAAACCCTTAACAGTATTAACCAGCAGCCTGGATTTTGTCTTTTCTTCTTTAAATGGACAAGTACCTAAAGACTAAACTGAAAATGTAGACATTTAAAATTGGGCACACGCCTATTACCATTCAAATACATCTGATTAAACCTCATTTTGAAAGGATGACCAATAATTAGGTCTTCTCTCTGCAGAATCTAGTCCCTGTTTTGGTCACCTACTTAAAATGCTAACCAAGTTTCTCCTCACCACATGCTCTGCAACAGGTCTTCCACCAACCTGGACAAATACAACCTTGCCCTACACTTAGCCATTCAAAGATCATTTTCTTATCTCACCTTCCTGTTCATCTCATGGTCCATACCTTTTTTAATTCCTTCCCTGATTTTCTTACTCTACTAAATCTAATCTAAGCTGCTTCTCTTTTTACATGGACCACAGCCTAACTTCAATGTATCTGTTATTCACAGTGGAAAAGCTGACTTTTACCTCACCATCCATACCTGCCATCCTTGCCTTAATTTGCATTTGCAACTGGTTATCTAAGATGCAACACTAAATAATTTGGTGCAGAAGTCAGCTTTTAGCATCTGTAAGTATGAAATTTTATTCCATAACAAAAGTTCTCAGATACTACACAGACGTCAATGACAGAAAAGAGCACTAGTCTAACACTCTAGAAATCTCCAATAGTCTTCTACTGACCACTGGGCTTAATTTTTTAGTTACTAAATAAATAGGACTGAGCTTACTGAACTCAGTAATATACTTAATAATTTCCAACCACTCCATTTCCTCTCAGTTAACCTCACTGTTCGTGTATATATAGTCATTATCAATGGAGCCCACAAGCCTGACAACAACATTTTCCTGGAAAAGACAGTTTGCCATTTATCACAGGTGTGGTCAAAAACCACACCTCTGAAAGCAATAGTCATCAGTTGTTAATTATCTTCAGACTGAACTTTCATTTTCAACTTAAAGGACTGCCATCATATTCTCTAATAATTTAAACGTGTGAAGGGTGAGACCTTTTAGCTAAGGTTCTTACTTTGTCACTGAGAGGAGTGGTGGTATAAAAGTGAATTTTAATTGTTCTTTCTTTCTTTTAGAAGGAGTACGCAGAAAATTTGGGCCCTTTGAATCACTCCCTCTCCCCTCGGTCCATATATTTTTTCATAAAAATTTCTATCCCTGTATATATATAATTGTCTCCAGAATTTGAATCTGGATTCTTGTGAGTGGATTGGGTCTGAATTACTGTTTTGCAAAAGTTTTCTGAGAGATACAAGATTTAGCATGCTGTTATCAACCAAGTTAGACTTAATAGATCTAAAGATTCTTCTTTAGGTATTTATTTAAAATTTCTACAGTTGCAGAGATCACAGACTACTAAATTGACAGAACACCTAATATTTAGTCTAAATCATTCCCACGAAATACTTGTTTAACCTGTACTCAGAAACATACTTTCCTTACCCTGACTGGGTAACAACCAACTGTTAAAGTCAGCCTTCTCCTGAGCTGGAAAAGAAATCTCACAGAAATCTAAGCCCACTGCTTCTTGTCTCATCTATCACTGGCAAGGAAAGCAAAGCAGATTCCTTCCTTCCTTTCCACAGCACCTTTTTATATTTTTGAAGGCTGCTACATTGTGTCCTCCCACTCTTCTTTTGGAAAAGCCTTAATGTTCCTAGATCATATTTCCCAGGTGTCCAGTCGTTTTCTCAAGACTGATGACTTCTCCACATCCCTTTGCAGCATGTGTTTGCCTCTGTAACATACTGGTTGCTGTGGGGAACGTGACACACATCCATCTAAGTCTGACAGGCATTTCGATTCCTATTTGTCTTGTTTTGAAGTTTTTTGGGCCTCCTCACATTGCCTTCAATGGGGGCAATGTCAGATCCCATTCACAGCAGCTCGTGCATTCAGTTTGATTACCACAGGTATTCTGAAAGATATGAGAAAGCCAAGGTTCTTTTCTAAAAAAGGATCACACACATTCTGTAATTCCCTTTAGAGCTGAGATAACCCCTGAGAACAAAGCAGCAATCTTGGCTCAGACACATACTAGCTCTGCTCTTTGTGTTACACTTCAATGTACTTTTTCTTTCTGAGCAGTATTTCGCGAGTACTGTTGCCTCTCTATCAGTGAAGCTCAGACAAGTCATCAACCCACAAATCAGACTTGCTTGGAGATCTGATTTGCAGTTAGTCCAGCAGTATATGTAAGAGCTCTTTAGTTGATTGAAAACCCAGTTTACAGAATCCATGAAGTCAAGAAAATTATTTATTATAATTGTAGCCTATTGATAAGGCTTAACATCCATCAGTACAGTATATTTAGGGTTGAAACTGAAAGATAGTTTAAGAAAAAACTAAAGTCAACCCACTTTAAGGAGTTTAAGTTAATCAAAATATCAGTAGTTTGTGATTTTTTCCCCTTTCTTCATAAAGAAATATGTGAAAGCTGGAAAGACAACCAAGGGTCAGATATGGGCAGGATAGCAGGAAAAAAAAAAACGAGGAGCAGAACTTTAAGCTTTAACTTTGATAATACACATAAAAATTGAACTCATCCCTTTACCTGCACAAAGGATAATTAAAAAAAAAAAAGCAGCAGCATGAAGTCCTCAAACACCAAACTGAATGGAAGAATCATTTGGTAGTGACCATGAATGAAAACTGAAGCTAAACAATTTTCAAACATCATTCGATGATCTACATGAATGAACAATCTTAGAATAAGATTCTCATGGCTTCATATGGTTTTATCCAAATCTGTAGTGGAAGAACTTAATGGAAATAGAAACCAGCAAATAACTGCAATAATCAATGAAGCCAACAGTCTAAAGAGGCCCTTTTCTTAGCTTGAAAGGTGTTTATAAACACATCGCCTGTTCATTTACTATGTACTTCTCTACATATTTTTATACCTTAATGTTGTTTTTCACCTGCAGAATTCATCACACACGACATGCTGCAAAATGACTTGCACCTTGGACAGGAAAATTATCTCATTTCAGCTGTACTGCAAGATCAAAGTAGGTGAAAAGACTTTAAATTACTTGGAAAAATAATTCTGACTTCACTGGTCTGTGCATTCTCTTTTGAACCACTTCTATGCAGATTTTTGCTACATGGGATAGGACTACTTCTTAGAAGTTTTCCACTGGTGAGTGTAGTCCATGATCAAACTTAAATGTATCTTCATAATTCATCGGGGAAGGTGCTGCAGTCCTGAATACGGGTTAAGAAGACGATTGGCCACAGTTATTTCCTGCAAAAGCCAACACAAACCGCAATATTAGGTTGCTCTAACTAAATAGGCATAAAACTGATGGGTTAAAAGCATGCAAAACATCTAAACAACTCCTTCCTCTGAAGCAGAAGGTGCTGTAGGCAAGTAACTCATTCCCAAATTGAGCAGCATGGCCAGGATAGGATCAGGACAGACAGGGAAGGAACGGATTTATCAGGTTTTCACATTGACTTTGGTTGAAGAAGAATTCTGTCAATCCTCAAGCACAGAAACAGCTGCCCAGAGATGGTTTTCAGGAAGTTTAGTGTTAGAAACTGTCTTTAGTGGGAATATATGCTGCCTAAGAAGGGGCACAGGCTGTCCCAGACACTTGAAATTCTTTCGTAATTAGACCAAGGGAGACCTCCATAGTACAGAAAAATTAGTTTTAGTAGATCAGGACAACAGGGCAGGTTGGGGGAATTATTAGCATATTTGGATAAAATTCAGCACATACTTAAAGGAAAGAATGCTGAAGTGACCCTTTTGACAAATACAAACCGAATCTTTTATTATTTCTTGAGACATCATTTGCAAGAGGATGTAATGCTACTACCTCCCTTCTAATGCATGTGTTCATATTAAGACACTGCTTTAAAAGACAAGAGAATGAGAGTCAACTTCCACCCATACCAGCTTGGGGTAGGGCCTCATTGAGAGGCCTCTTCTGACTGAACTGTGCCAAAGTGAATGTCTTTCACTCTTCCAAAAGGGATGTCTTTCAATGTTCCTGTCTAAGACTGTTAAACTTCACCTATGTGTTCAGACGTGTGTTGAAACAATGGCTCCCACCTCCCTCTCAGAGGGGAGGCTGCCATCAGAAGCTGTCTGTGCACAACCGCTGTTTTTCTTTCTATCCTCATGAAGATGTGGCAGGAGATTTATCTCTAAGAGAAGATGCCCACCCTCTCCGTACAGTATATTTGCAGTAGTAGCACAACTCCTTACTCCTAGTAACACAAGCATCAGAAGGAATGATGATCAAAATTCCAGTTCAGAAGACTATACAAGGCTGCCTGTGGTATCCTTGCTTTTATATTTAAGACTGATTTTCCACCATATTTTCCTAAAATCTGTTCCAGCAAGGTTTCAGCTATCCATTCTCCACTCTTCATTGCTATTCCACCTTCTGAAGTACTGCAAGAAAGAAGGGACATTTCTGCTTCAAAATATCTATGGAATTTAGGTCAGAATAGCATAATACAAGTGCTATTAAATTACAGAAGGCTTGCTTTCTCCACCTAGTGGCTAAAATACAAAGCTAATATCCTGTACAATACTAGCACCCTAAGGAAAAAAGGTAAAATAAAAATAAAATAACAACAAAAATGATCGAAGATAAATCCCCTGATTCACTAATACTTAGGCTTAATTTTATCTAAAAAAGTGATAAATTTTTCCTCTCCCCTCACCCTCAATAAAAGAAATTTTGCCTTTTCAGGCAAATCAAGGGAAATGGATTTTGCCCTCAATGAAAACTGCTAGACTAAGATACTTTGAGTTTCAAATTCCCTGGTTTTTTATGGAAGAGGCATAGTGAAAACAGAGAATATCACTATTATGACAGTAAGAGCTGCCCAGATGCTGAGCAACATGACAAGAAGAAATGCAGAGCTACTACTTTTCTTACATTAGTGCTTCTAAGCTTGCTGTGGGCAAGTTTTTCTGACTGCTATAAAGTAGAGCAGCCCAAAAATGGAGGAAAACAGTTCCTTCTCTGATTACTTTAAAGTAGGATCTCACCTAAGGCTGGGTACCTCAAGCTAGACTTCTACTCACTGTGTAGTTTCCCAGGGCTTTCTTCATAATCAAGGGAGATAAGCGGGTGCCTCCCGAGTGTCTTCTGGCCTTTCTCAGAGCTTGGCTGAGTAGGAGCTGCACTGGCTCCTGCAAAGTTCATCTCTTCTAAAGAGACCTAGGAAAATTAGCTCAGAATCAAACCATTCCTAATATGAGGTGCTAAAGTAGAGTAGAAGATTGGTACCTAGCACAGCAGGATAGGAATTTTTAAATGTTATATGCTTTACTTTTCTACCTGAAGAGGCAATGGCCTCTCTGAGTGATTAAGGCTCAGAGTGAGCAATTTGCTTTCAAGATCAAAAGTCCTGTCAGCATATTTTTTACTATTTCAAAATAGGATGGGGAAAGAAGAGAGTTTTCTGTTCATATTTACCTCCCCCATCAGCTAATCACGTAAGCTCACTGGCTCGAAGTTTCAAAAAATTAAGAAGCAAGAAACGGAGGAAATGCTGAGGTAAGTTTTTCCACTTTCTAAAGGCCCACTCCAATGAATTGTGAGGTATTGCACAAATAATCTGGCTCAGCAGCTACCACTACTTACTGACATACACAGATTCTTTTGGAGATCACAAACCAACCCCTTGCCCACTGTGTCATAAGCGGCATGGTTCAGAAAAAAGCATCTCAGTCATCTTTCTGGTAATGAGAAATAACAGAAAAAACTTCCTTCATTCTTGATGTCCAATACATCCAGGCCCATCAAAAAGTATATGTTTGCACTTGTTCTAAAAACCTAAGGAATTCCATGTGCTTGTGTCTACAAAGAAGAGAACCAGAGCAGAGTCAAATTCTCCAAGCAGAATGAACTCTGCAAAATAATTGCAATTACTAAACCCCTGGTTTTGGTTGTGGAGGACACGGAGGGTTGGTTTGAGTTAAATATTTTTGTTTGCCCTTTCATTGAAGTATATGCTTAAGACCTTTCCTGATTAGAGATTGATTTAAACCTGTATTTAAGTGTTTTTGCAGATCTTCATACATCAATGACAGTCATAAACAGGACTTAAGAGAACCATTTTGATTTCAGGATTTTCAACATTACAGGAAAATGACAAAAGACAATGTGCAAAAAAATCCCTAAACCTACAAAAACCCCAACAACAACCCCCCTCGCCCCAAACACAGTGGGGGAAAACAGACATTATTTTTGTGGTTTCTAATGCTATTGGAGGTGGTGGGGAAAAGGGTTTTTGTATTTGTTTGGGGATTGTTGCAACATTGACACCAAGAATATTCAGTTCATTTATCACTGTCTTCATCAGTGGGTCATCAGCATGAAAAGCTGGCCTATACCATACTTAGGAAAAGATTATCATTTATGTTATCTAAGATTAATCTGAAATGGTTGTTTAATAACCTTAAATGTCCTTTCAGAGTTACAATACCAGGTTTCCCAATGTCAGAGGAAGGCACTTCCTGAACAATACGTTGTAAGAAGAAATATTACTGACCTACTTTCACTCTTCTCTTCAAGCAGTGAAAAGTATTGAACAGATACTTTCATGGTTATGAAACATTGCAAGTTTAAAGCAACTTAGGAATAACCATCACCCAGGGGCTTAACACCTAACTTTTAATTAATTAAGACTTTTTTTTTTAATTAGCAATGATCGTTCATAATGTATATCACTTTATTATTGTATGATATAGTAGTACACATTACTAATATGATTTTTGCACTCAGAGACAAGATTTTTTGTCTTCAAAAACAAGTTCTTCAACCTACCTCTGATATATTGAAAAAAGGCCATGACTTCTGCTTCTACATCTTTCACTCTCCATCTCTGAATAAGCTTATTACTTAGAGGTAACTACTGCATGATTCATTCACCGTCATTTTTATTTATTATAGTATATTTTTCCATGCAAAACTGAAGGCAGAACAGCATATTCTGCATGTTTTCACAAACCTGTACAGGGTCACAACACCCACTTCAGCCAAAATAGGTTATGCTATTACTTCAGCACTGCCTTACTGACAGTATTTTTCTACAGTGTGGCAAGATTACTGTAACATGCTAACATGATAAAATTGCTAGTCACATTGCTTTTCTCTCCACAATCTGTCTTAGCATCTCCCTTTTCAGTGAAGGCTAACAGCAACCGATGATGCATAGTAGCTGACATTGCTAAATCTACTTTCCTGTGCTATGAAGACCCATGGTGGAAATCTTGAAGCAGCTCCTTTGTTAAATCCCTTACTAACAGTCTCCAATTTAAGTTCCCTCTATCTGACCAAAGGGATAGAGACACAGATCAATAGTACAGAGAGATAGAACAGGATGACTCTTTCAAGAAATTCACTGCCTTTCAGGAAGAATTTGCAATTGTATTTCAAACAGAGTCTAGAAATACCTGTGCACTGTGTGCTTTGTGAATTGTTTTAATGGCATCATCTGAGCACAAAAGGGATTCTTTGACCTATCACTCAGAAAACTTGTGCTTTGGATGAAATCTACTTTATTAAATGTTAAACTACTTCTGGCCCCAGAAAAAGACACCCCAAATATAAGCAAGGACATTCACATTTTCAGCTAAGAAATTACCCAAATATTTGGAATCTGATACATGTTGACAGAAGTCCCACAGACAGACTGCAGGAACAGAGCTGTTTGCATTTCCCACTCAGACACAGGCTATTTATAGATGATATTGGTTCACCAGCCAAGCAAGATTTACTGCTATCCTAAAGGTGAGATGGAAGGGCAGTACAACTCTTCACTGACTCCGTAAAAATGATTGTTACTGTTGCAAGCATGAGAGGATTTTGCCTTTATTTTTTGAAGATGTTATTAATATTCTCCGAGTTAATTAAAGGAGAAGAGGGATTTTGTTTCCTTTTGCTTTTCTGCAAGGATTGCTTCATATTGCTTAGATACACAAGTTATAGGTTGCAGCCAGCAGTCAAAGGCAATCATGCATTCATATGCCACATTTCCACTAGGAAAGACAATATGTTGGTGGTATAAATGACAGCTATTTGCACTGCTTGGTCTTCAGACCTGGCAAAGGTCATTAATAGTCAGTATATACCAGAGGACTTTTTTCCTGTGCTCTTCTACAGTGCTCAGGGGACTGAAATAATGAAGCTGTCAGTGACACCTTTTAAAAAGGTAATTACAAGTAAAAATACAAGCAGAAATGAGAAACAAGAAAAAAAATCCCTGGCTACAATTAGTGAATTACTTGGGTGGTGGGGGAGAAGAAAGGGGAGAAAATGCTCACTAGTACAAAGTCTGATTTTCAGTGGCTCTGCTCCCTGCCCACTCTGTCCCAAGCTATTTCGCTCTGCTGAAGCAATTTCACATTGTAGTGATCGAGACTTTCAGAGGCTGATTCCTCATCACCACACACCTTTTATTTCTTCTGCAGTGTAATTTCATTTTACAATGTTTTACTTTGACTTTCTGCTTCAGCAGACAATTAAATACAGTACCACATTAAGGAAATCCAGCAGATGAAACATACATTTCAAAGCTGAGCTGCTGCAAATAAGGAAGAGTTTGTAAAAGTAGGGATTTAAGATAAAAAAAATAATTGTTTATACAAACCAAAAGTATGTATTTCAGCTTTCTGAATCTCCAAGAGATTCTGATTTAGGCCGGTAATTAGGGGTAAGGCCATATTTCAGTTGGATATAATCTAAGTAAGCCATACTTTAATTTAGATATGGTCTTACAGGTCCATTTCAGATTGCCTAACTATACATATGACTTTAAATTAGACACATTTTTAGTACCTTAATGCAGTCCAGATAGATGACCTCCACCACACCACATTTCTTGTTGCAACTGGGGTAGTTTGAATGAGTCATTTTTTACCTGTAGGAACTATTTATCCTCCAACTCCTGCCTAGCACGATGCCAGTTGTAATTCCCAGATAAATCTCAGGAGACAGACTGACAGTTGAAAGAAAGAGAAAAGCCTGCAGCTATGCAGTGCACAGTACACGACTAACTCTCATCTACAAACTGCTCCTAAGAGTGGCTTAGAGTCATAATAGACAATGATCTGATGGAAGGCCTTCTTGTTTGTTTCTGGGTAGGGATATTTTTTTGTTTGTTGTTTTTTTTTTATCGTAAGCCCCACAGAGTTAGTGGAGTATTGTAATCAACACTGTAACATGACTTTTTTAATGACTATCACTCATTCCTCACGCTTCAGTCTGACTGATGCTGACACTTTTCAGCTTGTTTCAGTGGTCATACTTCATACTTGTACAGCACTGAAGCACCTCTCGAGATTTGCTTTCATGACCTCTGAAAGACTTGAAGGATACTTCAAATCCCATGAGTTCCCTCCTTGTCTCCCTCCTTCCCAAGTAGACACCTAATACCTAAAGTTCAAGTATGCACAGGTCATGCCTAAGTGGCAGCCAAAGTATATTGTGGGTTCTCCGTAGTCCTGCTTAACAGGGGAGCAGAAGAACATCTATTACACTCCTCTTCAACCCCTGCACTCAAGAATGTCTAGGACATGCTTCTCTGTCTTGCACCACGACCAGAATCTCTGTTGCCTAAAATCAAGAGGATGTGCCAGATTCACGGCATGTATTCCACCCTGCTTCTCTGGTATAATTAGGTTGCTGAAATGAAGGTAGTAGCTTTAAGTTAAAATTTCAAAAATGCAGAGTCCTGCTTCCTCCCTTAACCAGAGAGCAGTGCCACACCTGGTTTCCTGATGCCCTATATTTTTACAATCCTGCTGCAGCATCAACATCAGTGAGCACAATATGAGCTCCTTCGCCTCCAAGCTACACCTTGTCCTCTCTCCCCTCAGTGGCTTTCTTATATCACCCTCTTGGAAAGATCTCACTTTTCTACTAAGACACTAGGAATACACCATGCCCTCACATGAGCTCCTTCCTTACAGTCTGCTGTAAGTAAACATTTTCAGTTTGTAAAAAAACCCCTAAAAACAAACCTAACCCAACAACAACAACAAAGCCAACCAACCCTCTCAAAGCAAAAAAAACCCTCAAATCCAAAGTACCAAAGAAAACAAGAAACAAAATCCACACAAATAATCCATCACCCCATACCCCAAACCACAAGAAGGGTGAGTGAACATAGGTAATCTGTGTGGTTTGGTGTGGGGATTTTTTCGGGGGGGGGCGGTGGTGTTTGTTTTAACTATGGAGATTTAATATTTTCCTGTTGTTTACTGCCTGTTTGGATTTATTTTTAGGGGAACAAGGTATTCCCATTGTTTAACTGGCCACAGCTCATAATTTCTGAACCTATTGGTTACCTTTACCAAATCTGAGAGTGAGACAAAGATCTCAAAGCAACAGTATATTTTTTAATACATGTTTTTTCCATGAAAGGGGCAGAAGGGATGTTCACACAGGAAACAGATGAAGCACTGAAAAGCTAGTTAGCCTGGACAGCCTTTTGGCACCCATCTACCAGGCAGCCAGTCAGACTGCATGTAGCTGTGACCCAGCTACGGTATGATGGACTTTCAGATCTGAAAGGCTTGACGGGAGATAGATTAGAGGTTTTACAATGAGATAATAAGAGCACAACTGGGGAAACAAGAAGACATGTAAACATTGCAATAGGAGACTGATGGGGAGGTAGGGAAGTGACATGTAAACATTGCAATAGGAGACTGATGGGGAGGTAGGGAAGTGAAGAGGATGCAAGATCCAAATCTGTAGCAACTCAGGATTCATTAACTCAGCTGCAACCAATTTATTGTTCTCAGTATTCCTGTTTAGAATTACAAAAGACAGTTTCATTTATTCTTCCTGCTTTGCTCATTATTTCTGCAGGAAAGACTCCAATAAAAGTAAGTACAACAGCAAGGAATTAAGCTTTTCACAATTGCACTCACTCAAACCTAACATCCTTCTTCCATCTTCTACCATACCCCCAGAAACACACACTATTGAAGAAGGGCTGAGCAGAGAGCTAAAACTTACTGCTTCACATTGGTCTGTGAAAGTTCAGTGTCTGCATATATGCTTCAAATTCTGATGCAACAGTCTGGTATGGTTACACCCATATAAAAAATAAAAGATGGCTGAAAATTAATCTTAGGGGGAGAGACACTAGATTTTAGTTAAGAGGGCATATTTCTTAATATGTTCATCTTCCTTAATAGCTCTAAAGTAGGGAGGCAATTGTGCTGCATCTGTTTTGTATAAAATTGATTTTATATTAAAATTACAGCCCTATAAAAGTATTGCAGCATCCTCAGGATTCAAAGGCAGTCATATATCATAATTTCATCTTAGAATGCATACTGACCATGTTTTACTGTGCGTTTTGTTTCTAGGAAACACATCCTAGAAATAACACCACAATGTAATACACATATATTAAGTAAACACAGGGAATTACTTCTCCTCTGACATAGGTGTCCAGCTTCCACTCACTTCAGGGACTACACAAGGCAGGCCTGCACCTCTGTTTGCAGTGTAAGTTCAAATGAAACATTAGAAGTCTACAAGCAGGAAAGCAGATAGGAAATAATGCTGCTCTGTCTGAAATAAGAAGACAGGCTATAATTTCACTGTGTGTGCTTAGTTCTCAGTTCATTCATTAAGAGATACTAAAATATAACCATGCAACCACTAGTTTAGTTAATTATAGCCCAAGAATCGCAGTGGACGATCTGGCATACTTCTGCTGTTGTTAATGAAGCAGTAGCAGTTTATACCAGCTGAACATATGGTTTCTGTTATCATGGACAAATTTCTGGTCTTGCCCTTGTACACTTATGGAAGAAGAAGGAATGTGGAATAAGAAGGCAGAGATACTGAATGCCTTCTTTGCATCAGACTTCATTGACAAGACCAGCCCTCAGGAATCTCTGCCCGGGTCCAGGGAAAACCAGTGGTGGGAGGAAGACTTTCCCGTGGTCAGGGAGGATAGGGTTAGAGATCACCTTGTCAAAACTGGCATCTGCAGGTCCGTGGACCCTGAAAGGATGCATCCACAAGTGCCGAGAGAGCTGGCAGACAAGAATGTGGTCAGGAGCAGTGAGCATGTATTCACTAAGGGTAAATCCTGCTTGCCCAACCTGATTGTCTTCTACAATGGCAAAACTACCTGGATAATTAAGAGGAGAGCAGTGCATATTGTCTACCTAGACTTCACCAAGGCTCCAGGCTGTGCCTCCTGCAATATCTTCACAGGCAAACTCAGGAAGCACAGAGGGTGAAGCGGGTTGAGAACTGGCAGAACGACACATCCCAGAGGGTCATAATCAGTGGCACAGCATTAGCTGGAGCCTGTCACTAGTGGTGTCTCCAACAAGAAGCAATGAGCAGGAACCAATGCACAGGAAGTTCCAGCTGCATAGGAAGAAGAACTTCTTTACTGTGCAGGTGACCACACACTGGGACAGGCTGCCCAGAGAGGTTTTGGAGTCTCCCTCACTGGAGATATTCAAGACTTGTCTGGACCCAGTCCTGTGCCGTTTGCTCCAGGATGACCCTGCTTGAGCAGGGAGGTTGGACCACATGCCCCCACTGGTGGTCCCTTCCAACCTTAACTGTTCTGTGACTCTGTAATTAAATACAGAGTCTATTCATTACTATTTATTATTAATTTGTTAATTAATTATTTATTTCTGAGAAAGTTACATTTCAGGTTTTATTTTCTATCTACTAAGAGGAAATTCTTTAGAATCTGTTTAAAAAAAAAATTCATTTGATTTTATGGCTTTGGTTAAAAATGGTGTTGGCCTTTCTGCCAGGCTTCTTAATGCATCAGGGAGTCATACACAAAGTTGAAATACACTGCTTTAATATTATTTCATTCCATGATTGGAGAAAATACCATGAAAGAAAAGGAAAAAATC
Organism: Gymnorhina tibicen; assembly: GCA_013399875.1. Classification (NCBI taxonomy): domain Eukaryota; kingdom Metazoa; phylum Chordata; class Aves; order Passeriformes; family Artamidae; genus Gymnorhina; species Gymnorhina tibicen. Next base: position 1,064,217 of record VXAZ01007128.1, on the reverse strand, counting down.
ACACCTTATTTTAGCTCCAGAAATGCTTCTCTCAGGTAATGAAAAATGAAAATACAAATCCGGTAATACTATATTTTACAGTTAAGCCACTACCTTCATTTTGACTTTACTTGAAATCAAATCCTGCGCTGCATACTCACATGTTAACATGTTCACCTGCCAAAACAAGATTTCTGGTCATTAAGCCCTCAAAAAAACTCCAAAAACCAAACAACCTATCAATAATTAGAAAAACCTCCAAGAAAACAAATCAAAGCAAACAAAAAACAACCAACCAAAACAACTCAAAAGGCAAAACCTTGTAGCATTCACTGTCAGCGTTGAATTACTTGTCAAGGAAAAGAGTTTTATTTCCATAGGTTTGTTTGCTTTGGTAATTGATGTCTCTTCCTCTCGTGTTTTTAAAGCTGTCTTTAACAAAATGACTGCTTAAAAGCCCTCCTTATTCACAGCTTGAGGTTGAAATGGAATCAAGCCAGAGCTGGAATGGCTTTCCAAATTAGCAAGGGAACCTACTGTTGAAGTAGACTATTACCCTGCATGTGTTTGTGCATACAGCCTTGTTTCTCGTACCCACAACTGGGCTAGCTATCATTTACCTCACAAAGCTGCCTCCTTCCTGTTCTTCTCAAAGAATTTAGGTAAAACAAAAGAAAAATCAACATAAAATCTTTTGTGCTTGAGAGCACTTTTCACTTCAGATGGCCGAGCAGCATCAAATCGTTTGGGAAATAACACCGAAAGAGTCTTGAAGTGCTCAGGGCAAACACAGCGGGCTGCATTTTCAAAGGGGCTGCGCGAGAGGCTCTGAAAGTCTCATGTCTGGTGAGTACTTACACAGTGTGAGTAGTGGCACACAAAAACCAGGGCTACAGTCACATCAAAGAAATACACAGTGCAAATTGCATAGATCATGTGCCTCGCAGGTCTGCTGAGGAACCTCTTCAAACACATGCAAAGGCAAGGCTTTTTTTGTTGAATTCACCCAGTGCCATACACTTTGGAGAGACCAACAGATGCAAGCCACTTCAGAAATGGGAAATCTAAGCCACAGAAATGCACAGAAACATAAAAAGAAGACCCTCAAAGAGTTAACAACAAAGACAGAACATGTCCTTCCTGATCTAAGTTTCCTACCCTTGCACAGAAGAATCCTGAACTTTAATGGAGATTAACAGAAATTACCTAGCTATTGGGCTGGCTTGCTTATAGGTATTAGCACTCACAAAGCAGCCTAGCATGCAAAGATGATGGGCAATGATTTCCCAGATGTCTCTTGATCATTTTCCCCTTGATTTCAGTTTGCACTGAAATCCATACAAATTGTCACTAAATGTGCTCCTTACAGAGACACTCCAGAGCTCGGGAGCAATGAAGAAGGGCAAGAAGAACAGCAAAACTGCCCCACAGCTTTTGGGAGATAAAGGGAAAATGTCACATGCAATCAGCTGTGTATGTCTACGGGCTGCAGTCAGAGCACTATTGCACATTGCAACCCAAGAGCCCGGTGCTAACAGAGTTTAAATTAAAGGAGCTAAAAGTAGGAATTTCATAACTAAGTAAAGGTCACATGCAGAGCCTAAAACCGCCAGTAAAATTGCAGCAACAGCAGAATGAGACCACATGTCAAGAAAAGTAAAGAAACTGCTGACTATTATAATGAACTACCTTGGAAAAATCACAACCTTATTCCATCTTGCCAAGTGAGTTGGATCACACATTAATCCTCAAAGCGACTTAATTATTACTTACAGTTTCCTTTCTCAGCTGCCTTACTGCACTCCTTGGACTTGAACAATACTCATAGGATGGAGCACCATACAGTCAGGCTCTGCTGGGTCAGCATCCAGGGCTAGGTAAAGAGAATCACATACGATTTCATGTGCCTGGTTGCTTGCCTCATCAGCTGCAAGCACTTCTATTTAGCTCTCTGAAAGAGCTAATTAGGAAAATACATGACAGCGGGTTGTAGCCAGGTGTGGGTCAGTTCCTTCTCCCAAGTAACAACTGATAGGATGAGGAAATGACCTCAAGTTGCATCAGGGGAGTTTTAGATCAGATATTAGGAAAAATTTCTTTATTGAAGAGTTTGTCAAGCATTGGAATAGGCTGCCCAAGAAAGTGGTTGAGTCACCATCCCTGGAAGCATTTAAAAGACCTGTAGATATGGCACTTGGGGAAACAGTCTGTAAAGGACTTGGCAGTGCTGTGTTAATCTTCTAGGTCTTTTCAATGATTCTATGATTCCCTGGAAAAAGTGGATACAGCTAGGATTGACTCAGTTTTCCTGGCTTAGGCACTAATCCCCAAAACCCAGGTGAAACTCAGTCTAGCTCTAGTGATTATCTCCTTCAGTGAGGGGTCATCAGAAGGGACAGTATGGGATGGCTGCCCCTTTCTGCATGGCCCTGAAGGGTGGAGGTGTGTGCCCTTTCTCACCTCCCTGCCCACAGCATAGCATAGCTTGCAGGGCATTCAGGTGTTAGTTTTGGTAGTAAATCCCAAAGCCAGGCAAATGTTATTGTGCTTCTGGTGTTGCAGTGGGCATTTTTTCATAATTTATAGGTGGCTTCTTTCAGAGACTAATCTTGTTTCCTAACCCCAGATCTTTCCTTTACTTAGGTTATTGCAAATGTCACGATTTCAAAAGATGCAAAGGAGATTGGGCCTTGGGGTTTTTTTCACCACCAAGTTAAAAAAAAGTCCCAAATTGCTTCATAAAATCTCCATTTTTAAAGCAGTTTCCTACTTGAGACTGATTCTCTAGGCAAAGTATCTACCTTGGGATCAGAGACAGAGGAGCTGCAGATGAATGTAGAAGCAGAAGAAGGTCGTTCTGTCCAAGCTCACTGGCCTCAGTGAGGAAAGAAGACGATGGTATTTATGTTGCAAAAGGCCAAGGCTTCTGAAGCAATGATGGAAAAGAGATGTACTGATGGCCAGCCATGGTCACTCAGGGTGCTACTCCCACCTGCAGCAGCTGGCCGGACACATGCACACAGATCACGGGTGATATGGGCTGCCTGTGCGGGCCCTTGCACTCAGACACCTGTTCTTCAGTCACTCTGATGTGAAGAGAATGACTTGTAATAGCATCAAACTTTTCCTCCAGTCTCTCCAGACTTTCTGTCCCATGTTCTATGCAACACTGCCATGGCCTGCCTAACCACAGTCCCCTTCGACATGCCCAGCTGCGGGATCGATACAATCTGACTCTCAAAAATACTTTCTCGATGGGACTTAGTGGAGTCAGAAAGATGAGTTGGCAAAGGGCTATTAGACATTAATCTTAATGGCCAGGAAAAATTGGAATTTATGTTTTAAAATAGGAGAATGTCTTCATGTTAATGTTTTAAATATTATATAAAATGAAAATAAATCAAAACAATTTATTGGGGAAAAGCTTCAGATATGCAATACATTGGTCAGGGTAGGGAGGAAGGAAGGCAGACTTCCTTTTTTTTGGCTTTTTATTTCACGTATTCTATCATGCAGTAGAATCAACCTTCACTTAAAATATATGTGTGTGCTATGTGTTACTGTTTTCTATTTTCACAGCAGGGACCTATTTTCACAGCAGGGTGCTGCCTGGCATGAGTGAGCCCAAGTGGCATGTTCTATCTATCTGAAAAAACCTGCTTTGTTTTGGGTGTTTCATCATTATGCCAACAATTTTAATATTCATGGCTCTTTAGCCTTTGTTCCCTAACCTAGGGCCCTCCCACCTTTCTTCTGTTTACCTCCCCATCCTCTTTTCCAACACTTCCTTCCTTTTGTTCTTTTCTGTGTGTTGCAGCCCTTGAATCACACCCCTGTTGCCAGACAGTTTGTCCTCTGCGGTGCTGAATGGGCACTTCAGCAGGCAGCGTGTCTCCTTCTCGGGAAGCGACTGCTTATTTCGCACACAGAGAGGAGCAGCAATTCAGCACAGCGGGAGAAATTGCAGAACACAGCCTGGAGGGGAGGTCGATGAGACAGAACATTTTTCTGGAGCTTTCTGGCTCCATTTAACCTCTCAATAAAAGTAGGTTAGAGCATCCTGATATTAAGGACCATGTGAAAGGGGAAAATGAAAAAAAAAAAAGCACAGAGAGAGGAAGGAGGAGGAGAAGGGAGTCTTTATACTGGAAAAATGTCCTTGCAGGTAATGCACATAGAATTCCTTCCTGATGTATAGAATGAAGGATGGGGTTTTTATGCTCGACTCAAGAGTTTACAAGTGTGACTTTTTTTTGCCAGTGTCAGGTTTGAGCTGTCACAAGTCTAACCACGCTTGCTTCTGCATCTGGGCTTGGTGGGGGAGAGACTAAAGAGGAGAGGGTTGAAAAAATATTTTCACTTACAGGTCACACAGACAAATCTAGAAAATAATCTGTGCTGTATTCTTAAAAAAATAGAAGTGTCTGAAGGTCCCAAATTCTTTGCAAACACAATCAATTATGCTTTTAAACAGGTGCTGATGTGCTGAGCAAAGACTCATTTCTCATTTCTCTACTTGGGGAAACTGAGGAACCTTTCCCAAAAGGTCGTGTGAGACAGCTCTGGACTGGCCAGGCACAGGTGAAGGGGACATTACCACTAAAATGAAATGTAAAATTGCTTTTTAATAGAAAACACCCAGAGAACCGTGAAGAGGCTACTGCTTTAGCTTCATTGCAATTACTAAAGTAGATTGATCATGAGGAGGAAAAAATACACCAGCAATCCAAGGCAGTTTTTTACCCCTGAGTTATGATGGATAAAGATGTTTGAGTGGGATTTTATAATACATTATTTCTGTTTTAATCAGGCACTATAAAGCAGCAACAGGACTTATATACTTCACAGCCACTTTGGATTATTGAATGCTCACAGTAGGCTAAAAGAGCACTTACAGTTCATCAAATTAAGCAAAAATGTATAAATTAAGTACCATCAAGCCCACAAGCCAATGCATTTATGAGGAGTGAAGAAGGAGAAATAGAAGAAATTTAAAGGATGAGGCATTAAATGTACTTTACAGTATGCTTTTAAGAAATGACATTCATGACTGAAGAAAACAATTATCAAGCATCTCAGTCTTTTTCTATCCATCGTGCAAAGCTAAGACCTATTTCTACATGTCTCCCTAGTCAACTATCTGTCTTCCCTGGTCAGCTATCTATCTTCCCTGGTCATTGATTATTGCAATATTTCCAAAAAGCATGATTTATTGTCTCCCACACATGCTCCAGCTTATATAGCACGCCTGTCATGCGAGGCAGGTTCAGCCTGGAGCTTAACATCTGCAGTGTGGATACAAAGCTCAGGGTCTCACACACAGAACCTGTTTTGCAGGATACCATGTGGGCCGAAGGCATTGGTATGCTGTGAGACAAAACTGCAGCCTTCTGAACGCAGAGCAGCCTTCCTGTCACATAAAAGCCTCATCCATGTTTAATGATCCTAGGAATTTCGATACTTCTGCCTGTCTCTGGGCTACCAGAGAGGGTACCTAGGTGGAGACTCTCAGCTTGCTTTTTGGCACTGTGAGTTTGCCAGTCAGTCACTATTCCTTTCCTCCGCTGCTGGTTTCTGGGCACCTATCATAAATCAGTGATGCATTTTTTTCCTGGTGGTTCCCATGCAAGTTCTCAATACATTTGGGATTACTTAGGCTCCTAGCTAAGAAGACTGGGGCTAAGACAGGCTGAAGATGTCTTCTCCAAGAACAGGAGGCAGCAGGTACCAGCTCATTTCAGAAAGGGCTGGAAATTAATGCCTTAAAGGTATAGGGCGAGAAGAGGGCAGTTTCACCATTGTGACCCCTAATCTGGAGGGAGGGAAGGAAGGAACAGCTGGACAAGGACAGATGAAATAAAAATGCAACAAACATTTTTTGTTCCATATACACTAAGAAGGTATAATTTCTGTTGTCTCTTTTACTGTTGTGATAGATTATGAGAATTGCCACGAAGTAAAGATAATAGCACAAGCTGAGGTAGGATAAAAAAGCATGGAGGGAAAGCCATCAGGATTATGAAAATGTTGGAAATTAAAACAACTTGGAAATGAATCACAAACCAAAAAACTTTATGCATCTGATAAACCGTTTGCAAACAATGGTCATATATCTTTAATCTACATTGCAGCATGAAACACCACCTTTTCAGCAAGGACTTTGCAGTAACACTTAAATACCACTGTCCTCAAAACCATTACTATTATTTCTCATCTCTATGAAGGCGAGACCTCAGACATTAAGTAGTCAGCCGAAAATCCCTACTGAAGACTTTTCAGATCGAGAACAGGTTTTGTTTCTAAAACAAACTGAAACAACTGAGCATTAATTAAGAAAAAAAAGAGAATATTAAGTAACAATCAAATCTTCCAACTGTGTTTTAAATACTAACCTGCTACATAAGGAACATTTTATGAGTATTATTTGCAGTTTCTTCTAAAACAGTTTTTCTATGTCCATTATCAACTTCTGCTCGTCTTTCAGACCTCTACAGTATTCTTACCGAATAAAGGAAGGTGTTAGATGAAACTACTGAAGAGTCAAACTAAGATAGGTAACCAGTTAAAATAGAAAAGCTTTCCCTTCCCATTTCCTACAGAAACATTGGGTAGGCAGCCCGTATTGGGATGTGGAACAGCTGGATTGAAAAGATTTCAGATTTGGATTCCATAGGATAATCCTTCAACAGCTGAACTGTATATGAGAATGACCATGCAGTAGGTACTGCAGTTCAGAAGAAAGTGGCTACTTTAAATTGTGCTAGAAGGTGAAACTCATAAAATGAACTGCTTCTTTAATAATTTTTATTTTAAATAGTATGGAGTGCCTGTACCACGAGAGTGTCAAGTACAGAAGCATTATTTCTAGCGTGGTCTCAATGTGAGGTGTTGGCTGGTCTTGCTCTTCCTTCTGCTTTGTGTGGTAGGATAAGAGGCAAGAAAAGTGTGGTTTGTAGGCGTCTAGAACTCATATGTTTTCACCAACAAATACGTGTCTCTGGCTACGTTCACATGCACATACGTTTATACAAATATGTATACACACACGTATAGATCGTGGCTATGGATCACAGTCTGTGGTGCCATCTGGTGGAAAGAAGTCAGCAGCGGCCCTACTGCTAAAAAAATAAACGTGCCAAGTAGCCTTAAAATAAGGAAGGAAGGAATGAAACCTCAAAAGAAGGAAGGTCTGATCATATGATTAATGGAAGCCACAGCATTCATCAAAACACAATCAGTTCCAGTCTGTCTCAAGACCTAAAGCTTCTTACCTTGACTGTCTCAGACTGTCACACTCATTGATATGGATCAGCAGTCATTGATGAGCATTTAAAACCACAAAAAGCTTGAACGGGTAATGGAAAAATAGAAATACTCCCTGACATTTCTAACTGTTTCCTTTCCTGATTCTGTCTGAGTTAGAAGGGTTGGAGTCTTGCAGACTTAATGGAACAGCAAACATCTTCAATGTCTTCAACATCTGCATCTCATAGGGGACCTTCAACAGTGAGCAAGTATTTGCATGAATACAAGCTTTTATTTTTTTTTCCCTGATGCCCTGTCAACTTCACCTGGCATGAGTTGTCTCCATTTCTCTTGGTAGATGCAGTTCTTGGTATAAAACTGCATACTACAACTTTTAGACAATAAAAGCAATCGTTTGTTTTAAAGATTTCTTGGAGTAATGTTTGCCATATAGGCAGAGGAAGGCAGTCATGTTTTGTATGAAGGATCTGAGTTGGCTTTCTCAAAATTCTTTTTTAGTTTTGAAGAAAAAAAAATATAAATGGACTGGTTAGTTTTTTAGAGAAGTCTTTTATCTTCAAGGACAGCACTCACATCAGAACAGACCAAGGCCTGAAGGAGTCTGCCCAATATGAGTAAGGTCTAATTCTTCAGTAGGTTATGCAAAATTTGGTCATTTGGGAATGTTCTTTTATACAAAGTTATGATATACTTCTAACTGTGTATTCACAGTTACACCGAGGACTAGGGTTAGGCATAACACTGTTAAGGCTTCCATGGCAGAAATACATACAGCAAAAACAGTTTTGTAGAGAAACAAAAAATAGTTGAAATGTTCATCAGTCAGGGTGGTAACATTATATCATGTTCGTATTCTTTTAAGTGTAGCTTTAAATAAAAAAAGGTAGCTGAAAAATTTCAGCTTTCCTATTTTCAGATTAAGATCCTGAAATGAGTCAGTTAATTAAATAATGATTAGGGTTGTTTCTTAAAAGGCTGGAAAGTTTGTCAGATGTTCTGTGTCTCATAAAGAAAATACTCTGGAAAGCAGAGACCTAAAGTACATAGCTGAGCAACCACAAATACGTATCCATATACCAGCTGTAACTGGTTTCTGCAGCTGAGGCAAATGTGCCACCTACACTTCTTCCTTCATTTTCTTTCCCCAGGCTCCCTTTATTCTCTGCCCATTCAGTGGTTGTATATCACTTCTCCACTTAGTTCTTAGGCTCTCTTAAGGCTCTATCCACCTCTCTGACAGCCTTCAAACCCTCTCAAAAAAGCAGATGGAAATGCAGTGGGGCAAAGAGGTGATATGACTAAGTAAAAATCCCATCCCTGCTGCGATAACATCCTAATCCACTGGCAGTCTTTCTTGATAAAGAGGGAGAAAAATCCTGGATAAGATTTCAGAACTTGAGTTGTGGTTGAACCATCTTTATAGCTGCCAAATTAAATATATTCCTTGACCTCCAAAACTCAGAATTGTCAAAATGTGTTCTTAAAGCTCACTCAAAAAAGAAGAGTTTAAATGTATGACTTCTGTTTCAGCTGTTGCCTTATTTCTGCAATTCTTTCTTTTTGCTCTCATGTTCTTTTGTCTCTCACTGCTTATATTATGATGTCTGAATCACAGGCTGCTTCTTGTATCCAGTGAACTCAGCAGAATAATTTGTATTGACTTTACTTGGTATAGAATTGGATTTACTGTCCATTGCTCTAATCTGTTAGATTACTTTTCTCCTGCTATTTCTTTCCTGTATGTAAATAAACAATGAATATAGAGAAGTTGTACTTATTGGCTAATGTAGTTGTTGGAAGAATGGAAACTAAACAAAAGAAATGGCTATTTTGGGGAACAACTTTCACACAATTTTTTACCAAATTATTTTTCCATAAGTTTTGACTATGAGTTGCTAAAAAACAAAATTCCATTTACTACAGAAATGAAAACATTTTCCAATAACTATAAACCCCCTTTCTGCCTTCCTGTAGCTGAGATTCTTCCCCACCCCCATCATTCAACTTTTCCATTGGGAGAAAATGATCTTTTTTTCTGCCAGTTTTTCTGACAAAATTCCTTGGTTTCTGTGTAAGCTCAGAAATAATTACTGAGAAGGGGAGGGTTTTATTTGTAGGACAGTTCAGCAAGTTCAGTGGTGAATGCCTGGAAGACCCCGTGATGTGCATTGTTACTATGATTAATGACTCTTATTATTGATGCAGAACCATAAATTTATACAGGATCTGTCAAGAATAAATAAGAGAGCAGTGTGTTCTGCAATAAAGAGTTACAGCAGGAAAATAGCTAAGATTAATAAAAAGCAAATCTTAACAGGTAAACAAACATAACCAAATTGTGACCATGATACGTTCCCTTTGTAGTTCTTGGAATGCTGTCTTTTCTCTGAGATGGGAGGGGGACTGGGCTCTTAGTGGATATAAGAAAACCAGAAAACACACAAAAAAAATTGAATTTAATGAGGGAGCTGATTCATTTCATCATAAAACCTTGAAAAAGTCATTTGAAGACAATTCGTTTACAAACACACACCCGAACTGATGTTTGACTGAAGAGACTGACAGTAAATGGGATGATGTCACAATTTTGGGGAGCAGGAAAGAGACCTCCTTTTCAGCCCCAGTGATTTCTTTGCAGGTTCAAAAAGGAGCACTATCCCCTGTGGTTTCAAGGTGCTCTTTTCTCTGGGGTGCTGCTGCACATCCTCACTCAACAAAAAACTCTGTGCAGAGGTAGTGACACAAACTTGGAGTGTGGAAAGTAGGGGCTAATAGAGTCTGGCAATCTGCAAATTATTAAGGTAGTCAACAGCCAAAAATATACACCCTGGGATTTAGTAGTTTCTGCCTTGTTCAGATATCCACCTCTGCCTAGGACCAACAAAGGGAGCCAATGTAATTTCACCTGGGGCCTCAAGAACTATCAGAGAAATACAGCAGAAAAATCCATCAGGGAATTGTGGGTTCCATATTAAAAAAAAAGTATTCTCATACTGTGGGTCAAGCTCACTTTCAGTGGTTTTTGGTTGTAAAATTGTAGGAATGTCACCTATTTTTTTGCATAATGGAATGTGTCTCTGCAGTGATTGTGATCTTAAAAAAATATAATGTGGTAAAAGTAAGACCTGAACTCTTGAAACAACCTCCAAAGTTTGTAACTGGATGTAGAAATGAAATCTAGTATGATGAAAGAGTACAAAAATGAGAAAACAAGTTACATATGGATGTTGTATTGCAACATGTAGGGAAGGAATGGGCTCAGATGTGTTTCAAAGCCAAGGCAAGAGGGCATAAACAGGATTGGTTTTTCCTCCTTGCCTCAGTGCCACAAGAATACCCTACATGACCACGAGCATCACATTTCTGAAATCACCTCTGTCTTTCCTGTGTCCTCAAACCCCCAAAGGCACCATTTAGGCTCCTTCCGTGCTTGATTCTTCTGGGCATCTCTTGTTCTCTCCATGGTTGTATTCTCTAAGGTTTTCCATTTCATGTCATGTTCAGTGCAGGAACTCCTTCAGCTGGCACCTCTCACACTTTGCTTCTGGCTTCATTCTTAGCACACCCCATAGGTATTTCCACTGCTTTTTCTGAGCCTTAATTACCGAAAATGTGCCTGGGCAGTATCAACTGACACTAAAATGATTTCCTCTTTAATGTCAATTGAAAAATGAGTTCCGTTTCTTGCTCCAAACGCTACTTTCATGTCAGTTATTTCATGAGGCCCCCGAGAGTTTTACTAGAGCAGCCAGCTGCCATGGTGGAGTCATGCCGTGTTGGACCAAGCTCCGCAAGCACACACTCAGCTGTTACTGGCATTCTGCATTTCAAGTGCTCAATACTTACTGGAACACCAAATATTTTTAATAGATCGGCATTGGGTGGGAAGTGGAGACAGTGCTGCAGGGAGCTACTGTACAGACAGAAGCAGTAATGAATGCTATTGCAAGAAAAGGAGGATTGGAGGCTTCTTAAGTAAAGCTATGGGAGAGGACAGAGAAGGGTGTTTTTTGTTGCTCATTATAGTGCAAAATTCCCCTGCTTAGGTCTTCCTCTGACCTCTGCACAGAGATATTTTTTTCCTGTCTAGAGACATGGACTTCCATGCTTTTTATTCTCTACAGACTACATCTCTGCTGTGTCTGTTGCACCAAATGACATCTGCTGCCATTAAACTGAGGGTGGCAAAAGCCCAAGTTGGCACTGGCATGCGGTGGTGTGGATCAAATGGACAGGCACGTTTTGCACGTGTGCCTTGCTACCAAGCAGTTTTTATCACTGAAACTGTTGCAGGGAGAAGGAAACAGGTTGTCAGCTGTGCAGCTTGCTCTTTCATTTGAGTTCTGAGGATGGGTTATGGGTTAAAAAAGACTGAGGATAATGCCCCACAGAGTCCCTATCGCATAAAATCATCCCAGATCTGTTTATACACATGTACATACATTCATATCCACAGCACAATGCCTTTCCTAAATAGCATTTTATAAAGGGGCAGAGGAATGCAGAACTTTGCAAAGGATGGAAAGCAGGCATCTTTCTTGACTCTGGTCAGCACCTTAGTCTGCAAACAAACATCACACAAGCGGGAATCTTCTGTAACTCTTTCTGAAACAAGTCTGAAATACTCAGTGTCTCTCACTGCACTTCTGCTAAGGTCTATTGGCAGGTGCAGCTGTGCTGATTACATGTCTGGCTGGGTGTGATGGGGTTGGGGGCAGGCAACAGGTAGCTGAAAGAGGAAAGTGACTGGGACTATTTTTTCTTCGTAAATAATTTATTTTGGATGATTGTAGATATCACTATTGGAAAAAGTAATCCTGATATAAAATTTTTCATCCCGTGTTTCTGAGCCCTTGTTACTGATAAAGTGAGAGCTTGCTTGTGCCACAATGAGGAGAAGACAATTTTCTGAGCCAGATGCTCATGTCTTGCTGACATTCAGGTTTCCTTGTTCCCTCACAGCCTGCATGCACCTCAGCCATCCATGCTGCTTCACTTCTTTCCCTTTAATCTGTGCATAGAATTGATCAGAATTATTTGTTATTTCACTCACCTGGGCAGCTCATGATCACTTATCTTAACCTTGTAGCAGCCTCCAAAGGAGAGGCAAAATGAGGTAGAGCCTCACTGGCCTGCAAAGCCTCTTTCTTCCGAGTTAGGGAAGATTCCTTCCTGCCTCTTCTCTTTGGGAAGTTTGTTTAGTGTTTGCCCTTTTTTGTCCAATTAGCTACAACATTTAGTACTCCTGCTCAACAGACTGCTTCTCTCAGGTGAACAGTCCACCTTACCATAGTGAGCTTTGATGCTCAAGTCCCTACTTTTTAATGAGAATTCTTTCCAAGTCTAATAAAAAATCATATGCTATGGGAAAAAATAACCAAAGAATTCCCAGCAGAGAATCTAGTTTGGTTATAGCTTGTTGAACTTATACTTTTTAAAGGTTTAAAGGTCTTCGGTGCTGTGTAGGCACGTAATAGAAATCACCTCAGAAAGCTACACTCTGCATGTCAGACAGGATGTGTCATAGGGAAGGGAGAGATAAATGAGCTTGAAGTGGATTGGGAGGAGAAAGAAGTTCTAATAAAACCAGCTGTAATTTAGCCAAAGAGCAGAGGTTTTTGCTTTTGTAATTCCCTAATCCTGGGTCTCCACAGCTGGAGGAAGTTTCCGACACCTTTTTTTTTTTTTTTTTTTTTTTTTTTTTT
>VXAZ01007128.1:858235-1051238 GCA_013399875.1 Gymnorhina tibicen | reverse complement strand
TTTTTTTTTTTTCTGGAGAGGAGACACGAAGGACTTGTTCTCAGGACTTCCTGTCAAGAGGAGCTGGCTGCAAGAGCTGAAACATATTACAATAATAAACATATTGCACACAGGCAGGACTGGCAAATGGAAGGACCGTTGCTGCAGTCCAGGGAAGCCCTTGATGTGGAAGAAAACCTTCTTTGTCCAGGGGCCTCTGTGCAGGGGCAGAGTCCTCACTAGAGTTACAGACACAGTTTCCAGCACGCAGTGAGCATGGAAACAATCATTTTCAAAGGGAAAGCAAGGAGAAAATGTCGTTTGCAGAAAACACTTCTAATGCAAGACCTGTCCCCAGTGCAAAAGACAAAAGAAGGGACAATTTTATGGCCAGCTCACTGCACAAGACATCAAAGTTATGTTCAGGTGAGGTGCTCTTCTACAAAGACAATTCAGTTCCCTTGTGCAGTAGAAACAACCCTGCTGTGAGCATCCTTTCTCAGTCATTGCTACAGACAACACTCATCACTACTCAGAGCACGCTCAAAGCTTTAGTACCTTGTAAAGGTCAGTCTGGCCCCCAACGTAAGTCTTTCTGGATTGAAGAAATATTTCATCTTCGCCATACAGGTCTGCACAGGGCTGAATTGTGCACCTCAAGATGATTTTGGTGGCAGTGCTTCCACTGACTGAAACTACTGGGTAACTCTATTTTTCTAAGCAGCAGTAGATGTTTCTTTTAAACATTTTTTCTTCTGGAAAAAAAAAAAAGAATTGGATATTCTCCAAAAATTGGCATCTGCAAACAGCTGTTTATATCCCAAAGCCCTCACAGCACAATCAGTATGTGAAAAGGGAAAGAGATTTTGGAAAGCAGTCCTTGAACTCTGTGTTATAGCCAGCTATTGCTGTGAAAAGTAACCAGAAACACCAAAGCCCACTGATCTCAGGTTGTATCAGAGGGTCTAGCAGAAATCTGAATCACTGAATGGATTAAGCAGATAATTTTTCCTTCCCTTGTAAGCCTAGCAGAACATGTCTTTTTTTCTGTTTGCATGGCACCTGGTGGGGACTGAGGCCACTGTGTGTTACTCTAATAAACATTTACTTGCTCATTTGGAAGCATGCATGGGAAATAATACTGAAGGGTCACAACTGAGAAACAGGGAAGAAACACTAGGAAACTGATTTTTTTTTTTTTTTAAGTGGTAACTTTCTGGGCCTCTCAAAGTATCACCTCTAGAGCAAGAAAGGGGGCTGTCAGAGCGCTTGCTAAGAAGAGAACCTGGAAGCTGCAGCACAAATGGAGAAAGGAAGCACTGGGTCAGCTCTCCACTTCTCTTTACTCAGTTCTGTTTGCTTTGTAGTGGGCGTTCTTTTCTTCAGCTAAGGATTGCTGTGTCTTGGCATCAGCTGAGGAGATCTGTCTACTTCCCTGTTTCTGCCCCCTCCTCTGTACTAAAAAGAGATTCAACGGTGGCAGAGCACCTGCATGTCACCAAGATTAACTAGAAAATAACAAGGTGATGTGTGGAAAGCTCAGAGGAGCCTGGGCTCCACTACAGATTATTTCATACAAAATTAACACCAGGCAGAAGCTGCTCTAGCTGAGGCAGAGAGCATCCTAGTCAGCTGCCGTGTGATGTAGCACAACTGTTAATAAGGAGGAAATTATTTCTGAGTGAAAAACGTAGGACTCGATCCCACAGGAATTATGTTCAAGGCGCTTACACAATTTTCACTTGGCTGTGTGTCAATGGCTGAATTCCACACAAGGCAGAGAATGTACTGACTGGTAAAAAAAGGTGAAATAAATCAAATAGTAGGTGTAAATCATGGTTTCTTTTTCTTACACAGTTCTATTTTTCAGCAGTATTTTCATGCAGCAGAACTTAGGGCCTCAGCGAGTCACACTATAAACATAAGCCCATTCAACTTTTAAAAACAGCTGCGTCATTTTAACTGGATCAACTTTCAACACCTCCACTTAAAGCAGTGCCCATATCTAGTAGATTATTTAGTTATCATACTCCTTCAAGTAAGCTCAGTGAGGTACCAGTGCAAAGCATCTGTTGAAAGTGAGCACACCTTTGGCAGAGGTCTATACTTACAAATTTTGAAAAGGAAGGAAGTGGTTTGGTCACAGCATCTTGCCAAAAAGTGGATTTTTTCAGGAACATTGTAACATTGGTAAACAAACCTTAATGACCACGCATGTGTTTCTCCGAGCTGACAGGCTCTGGGCAGGCTTAAGTGGAGGGATGTGTTGTCTCCTGACTGCCTGCCTTGCGTGCAGCAGTGGGCAGCTGCAGCCTCCTGTCTGGATGTGCTGGGCAGCACGTTCCCCTTCAGGCAGGCTTGTTATCTGCCTGGCAGAAATCCTGCCCTGTTGCGTGCAGCCTCAGGACCGCTTCTGTAAGCCATTAATTAGCACCGTGGCTTGTGCCCGCCAAAGCCAAATGGAGGCTTTTGCGTAGTGCACGGTATTCTGCTAAGATCAGATTGACACGAGTGGGGCAAGGAGCTGAGGAACAGAAAAAGGCTACAGCAAGTTTACCAGCAGTCAGGTGGACATGCAGGTTTGAATCTTGTCTTGCTTGCTTGCCTGCTAACTTCTGCTGCAGTCCTGTCTGCTCCTGCCCTTTGCTTCTGCATTTGCTGATCATTATTGCTGAGACCTCGCTCTTAATGTACAATCTCTGGTCATCCAAAATAATAAAATTAAAATTTATTTAAACCTGTTAAGTATGGAATTGTCCTAAATTTATGCTACATCAGCTATTGATTTGTTTTCTCTCTTCCTCTCTACTTGAAACCTCAGGGAGTGGTAATCAAAGGACACGGCTTTCTCCACATGGAAGTCATGGACATTCATTCCAGATGCAGACTGCTGATAAACACGGCTTTCGCCCTCTGGAAGTAACACACATCACACATTCCAAAGTCCCCTTTGTCCTAGTTATTTTAATGCTAAGGCTAAGACAGATACAATATGGTTGTATCAGATATACCAGATACAGTTTGCCAATTAACTTCTTTTTTTTTTGGACACTGACAGCGGGACCAGGAGGATGAGAAGATAAAGCCTCCTTACCTGCACTTCTGTGGAAGCTGATGCAAACCCCCCTTAGACTGGTTCCATATGCACACAGAGAGCCAACCGACAGACAATAAAACCAAACTGTGCACTAATGCCACAGTTGTTAGCCATTTCCTTGTTAGTAGAGCTTGAAGTGGAATGATCTTGGAAATGGAGCAATCCTGGCAGTAACAAAGATGAACCTGACACCAGAACATCAGATATAAACCACCTTTGCACCATTTGTGTTAGTGGAACACAGTGTCCCATTTTCTGCTGATCTCCCCAACTTCCTCAGCTACCACTCAAGAGTTCCAGGCAGGCTGGAGCTTCAGCCTCCTGCCCTTCTCCTTTTCTCACCATCATCATGGCCAGCAGCAATGGACATTTCAGCACAGGTGCACTTGAAAAAACCCCTCTCACCTGCTTCCTCATCTCATTCCTCGGTCTTCTAAGGATTTCTTTGGTCTTTCCTGCTTAAGCTGAAGGGAGTTAGAAGCTCATTGATGTTTATTTCGTTGGGCAAAAAGAAGTGAAAAAAAAAATTGTGCAGGCAATTTCACAAAATATGTATAGGGCTGAAGGAGACAGGCACATTCCTGGCAGATAAAAAGCAGCACTCAGTGATTCCCAACCTGGGAACAAAGCCACTTGGCTGGGGAGGAGACTGGAGCTGGATCCTTCCACCCCACCTTCACCTTTGCCACAGAAACTGCCCTGGTGGGAAGCAATGCACAGGGCAACAAGAGAGCTGCTGAGTGAAGCAGCCATGGGGAATGCACCAAATACCTTTCTAGTTCCCTGTGAGATATGGCTGAGGAGGCAATTTACTTTCCATTTTCCTTTCAAGATGAAGTATGGCTCGCTCTACCACTGCTTAGGCTGTACTTATTCCACAAATAAAGATTTTCTGTCTTCCATGTGGGAACTTTTGCCCTGAAGTCACTCTTTAAAATAAACCTCAGAAACAGAGGCAATGTTCTTCTAGCAGGTGTGCAGCTGAGAGCCCGGACAGCAGATACCCATCAGCATTATACATTCAGTCTTGGTGTGAGAAACTTTCTCCTGTATTTCACCTCTTAGCATGTGGGTGGCTGTGCTGCTGACAGGGCAGCAGAGCTGTCTTCTCTCCTTCCTTCCTTCCATTTGGTGAAGATGTGGAGGAGGCAGACTTTGCTGCAAAGCCTTTCTGCTCCCTCTGTGCTCACAGCACAAGAGTCACAGCCTTGGGAAGCCTCCGCAGAAAGGTGTCACAAGAACACAGAGTCACCCAGCTCTTTTCTTTCTTTATTTTTTTATTGAAAGCTTCATCAAAGAAAACAGAAGTTTAAACCTAACATCCACTGATCTACAGAAAGCCCCAGGAGTGGGAAAATGGCAGCTATTTAGGATTGTGTTACAAATGGAAAACATAAAAAAAAAAATCATAGCAGTACAGATCTTTCAGAGACATTCTGGGACATCAGCACACAGATGCCCATATAAATAAGATTCATAATTTAATGTATCACAGAGGTTCTGTATTCTACATTTTGGCTGCAGTGAAGTCTGTAAGGGCTGTAAAGAACCTCTGACCCATTTTTGTGATGCATGTTTTCTTGATAGGAAGTTCATCTGCTTTCAAAGCTGCTTTGATTTTTCTTACAGATAGAATCTGTTCATTCTCCTTTAAAAAGGAAAACAATTAAAAATTCCTAAATGAATTCTGTACACTTCCTGGTTTTACATAAAATTGTTTTGCCTCAAAAAGATAGTAGAATTTTCTTCCACTCTGGAATACATCATATTTAATAATACTTCAGTTACATAAACATCATGTTCTCTTCTTTAGGTTGTATTTTTGGGCTTTTAAAAATATAACTGACGGTAAATTTCACCAAATTCATAAAATTATTATCCAAGAGAAAGACACTTAAAGGCAGAAAATTAATGTTGGGCAGATACTCTCTTAAGGACAACAGATCCAGATCTTGGAAGGTGCTTACACCTTGCAGGCTTTGGACCTACAAGGAAAAATGGATTTGTGAACCTGTCAAAGGCTGACATTTTCCACTTCATTACACATTTTTATTAAGGTGAAAGAACTCAGCTGCCACTGTTGGGGAATTAACAGTTGAACTGAACAACTTCAATAAACACAAGAATTTTTTCTTATCATGGAAATCTGAACCAGTGCTGGGATTCATTTCTTTTACAGCTTTACTCTCATAATTTTCTGCTCAGTTTTAACAAAGAGCATGTTAATAAAGGGGAGAAGAAAGGGTCTCTTCTGCCTGCTTTGAGGCACAAAGGTGAATAAATCTCTGGGGTACATACAGCGCTCTAGCCTATCTGGGTGACAGGAGCAATATAGAAAAATTTGGTGCTCTTTTCGAGAGGAAAATAACTCTCCCTACACTGCATCTTTGCTGCTTGCTGAGATTCTAGAAATCTGCTCCACTGAAGGGGAGGAGAAGTCTGCTGCTCACTCAGCCCTCCTTCTGAGAAAGTGTGCGTGCATGACTGGGTGTATGCGTATTAGAAATGAAAGGAATCCTCGTTACTAGAGTCAATTGTCATTAAACAGAAAAGACTAATGCACCAAATGTCAGCAGTTTTGTTGTTTTCCGTTTTGCATTTCCATCACACCCTGACTGTTTTCTTGGTTCATGTGGACTACCGAGAAAGACCAGGAAAATCCCTTACCCTAGGGCACTTCTTTTATATCTGGACCAATTTCATGTTAAATAAAGTTTTGAAAGGAAATGTTGACCATGCGTGTATCAAACATTACTATCTTCAACTACCACATTTGGTCTCATCACTAAAAATGGATTGATTCATTACGTTAAGCACATTATCACTCTTTAGCATGACTCTTGCTATAGGTGGAGTTAAGTGAGTCTGCCTAAACCTGTTTTGCTCATGTCAACCTCAGCATTAAAATGAAGTGGCATGAGGAGCACCATCAAGCTTAAAATCATGAAGCATGGCAATTTGATAAACACTTAGGATCAGTCTCAATCTTCAGTACCATAAACAACATAATATAGATCCAAATACTATGACATATTAAAAATAAACTTTATTACAATGCAGGCTTCCTCAAATTTGCTGAGTTTTGGTACACATACATACATAAATAATACCCTTCATTTGATTTTTACTCGAGTAAAAATCCATTCAAATGCTACAGCCCAATTGCCCATTGAAAGTTTAAGCCCTCACTTCTCTAATGACCAGCCTTTATCTTCCACGTTTGGGCATGCATCCATAGCAGAAGATGATACAATGTGATGCAATTGCTCTCAAATATGCCTCATTCTGCATTACGGTGGGTTTCTTGACCAACACAACCAAGGCAGTCTCTTGGTAAACAGAACTATACAGGTAAGCACAGGCTAAGGACGTTTCAAGAGTCTGTTTCACTGGAAGGCAATAAGAGGACATTCACAATTTGAGGCCTGACTGTCACAAGTGAAAAGTGCTTACAAAACCAGCAGTAGAGCCAGATAGGAAGAAGAGTCCCTCTGCAATCTCAGCGGGAACAGTGAGATTTTTCAGTGCCCTGATCTACACTCGGGTCAGCACCTGCAAATATAATACTCTCTTCAGTTCCACTGTATCTTTTTCTTTTTTTTTTTTTCCCTCAATGTTAAGTGACAAGCCCAGGTACTCAGAATTTTCTAGCCATAATTCATAGTTTTCTGACACCCATTTTGTATTTATCTTTTAAGGTAAAACCAAAATTACCAAACCTGAACATCCAGATTTGATTATTTACAAGAATTCAGGTGTGATGGAAAGTACATACGCAGTTCAGTTTATGGATTTGATGTTACTTCTAGACCTTTGGGCCAGGCACCATTGCCTTAGACATCTAGAGTTGTTTCTGCAATCTTTCAGGAACTCTCCTGATATTTAAAGCTAAATTGGCAAGACAGACAAAGATATTGACTTTTCAAATTCATGTGTTCAAAAAAAAAAAAAAAGGAAAACAGAAACTAAACAGAGCATAAAAATAAACTTCAAAAAAATCATATTAGCCAGAACAAACATTAAGAAAACCAGTTTAAGATTTCAGAGGCCACCAAGTGACAACACCCATGCAGCAAGTGTGTTGCTCTTTCACTGTTCACTTTCATCTCATTTTTAACTTTTAGAAATGAGTTACCACGTTCTGAGCATCTTGTAAGTTCCAAATAACCTTTTTTCTTACCTTATGATCTATGACTGTTTATACTCAAGGCTCACAGTGTTTACAATTCATAGATTTCAAGTACCAGTTCACTGGGGTTTTTTTGGATCAGTAAGATGATGAATTGTATTTAAGGGGTCCATTTTCTTTCCTCTTCTTCTTCCTCTACTTCTTTGCTTTGTTTCTTTCGATTTCAAACACTATTGAACATTACAGCATGGGAAAAAAGGGAACAATTCTAATACAGAATGCACTTGAAACACTTTAAAGTGACAGGCACTGTGATAACGTGTTGCCTGCCTGGCTTAATAAAAAACACTGAGATTGTTTAACTTTGCTGAAAAAAATAAGAAAAATGTTTCTGAATGTATAAATAAAGCAGCAGAGTTCTGAATAGAAACAAGAAGGTACCTCAGCATATTCATCAGCCACATGGTAGCTACCTTGTAGCCTCATTGTTGATAGTAAATGAGACTTTGTGTGTGTCACATTAGAACTAACACAGAAACAAATGTCTTTATTTCATATTTAACTGACTTGTGCCTGGGGTTATCTCCGTTTGTACAAATAATTCAGAGAGAGACAGAAAGAGAGTATGTGTAGAAAGGAAGAAAATAAGGCTAGATTGATTTTTTTCCCTCATATGCCCTCTAAAGAAAGAGGAAACCTTTATCCAAGGACAAAATTCAAGTGCCCCTCTCAAAAAGCAACAAGTAATGAGACAGCACATGAAACAGAAAGAGAGGTTTGGGGTTTTTTTCTGAATTGAAAACATGCTGTGGATGATGTTGCTCTTTTACTTTGGCATCATCTGGTTTTCAGAAGTGTTGAATATCAACAACTACTCTGGAGAAAGCAGAAGTTTTATCACTTCTGAAAATCAGGCCCTCTTCCTATGGTGAAGAAACATGCGAACTCCCATTTCTCTCTTTTCTATGTTGCATATCTAGCAGCTTTTACTTGGGAAACCCCCTCCCCCCTCCCACTATGTTAAAAAATACGATTTTGTTTTATCGATTTAAAAAAATAATTGTGTTCTTTTCCCCAAAAAAGTCAGGTTAGGGAAACAGACCTCTTTTTAGGATTGGGCAGCTGAATCAGATTGATCCAATACATATGTTTTAATTTCATTATTTTTAATGGATACCCTGTCTCTAATCCACCACAATAAATGTGATGAGCATTCCCCTCTCTTTGGGATGGAGGAAAGTTTAAAAATGTTTGGTTTAATTTTTACACATAGATATGCGTGTGTGTATGTATATATGGAAATGCTGCTTCACTTCTGCCTCCTTAAGGAAAAAAATCATCTTTTGACTTCCTTCTCACCTTTTTCATTTGTCTGTTTGGAAGAAGCAAGGGCCACAGTCAAGATTTCTGTACGGAAAATAATTGTCATTCCTAAAACAGGTTTTGGTGGATTAAATTTAGTGTCTTCTTTTTTTTTTTTTTTTTTGCCTAATCATACTAATTAGTGATTGTCAGCCAACATATTAAGACAACAGAAATCATAGCAGAGAAGAATAATTTTTAACTTCCTGCCTGCAAGACAATACTACACAATTTTCAAAATTTCTGCTTGTATGGGAAAGCTAAAAGGAGAACCAAGATCAAGTTTGCTTTCTCTAATATCTATCTGGCAACTCAAATGCAACACTGAGAAATAAATGCAGAATTAAGGTGGCTATGCATGCTGGACGATGACAAAGACTGAGGTGAAGAAATGAATTGGTATGTTGGAATTCAGAAGGAAGACTGTTGTTTCAGTAGAAATACCAAAGATCAGGTAATTAAAGAGAAAAACTCATCAAAATTAAAGCCCGCCTGGACAGATTAGTTGGTAATTCGATCCCCCTTGCTTTGGGATGTTCTCCAAAGCACACCATCAAAAACCAGGACAGCTTCTAATACCAACTATTCTGAAATTTCCACTATAAACATATGCAGTATGTAAAACACCAGTGGAAGATAGTTTAAACAAACAAGAAAGTAAGAACTGGTCCGGCCATGTAGGTCAAATAAAGATAAAAAAAGAAAAAAAACCTCTATCTTCTGGACTGCGTTAGGGTGTCACTTCATCTTTGGTATAAAATAGGCCATCCATAGGCTGCATTTGTTCACAACTAGGAAAGACTACAGAAATTGTCAACAATTTCTTCTATCTATTGCTTTTTTTGCACTTTTTTTGACCATAAGCTCCTATCTACTTAAGTTTTTTTTAATGCTCTTAAGCTAGGTTTTTGCAATGTGACAAGCAAAGCAGACTAAAAACTTCTTAAAGCTCATAAAAAAGACTGCAGATAAAAAGCACTAATGCTTTTGCTAGCGATCACGCTTCGTAAATAAAAAAATCTGCATTCTGCAAGAAAAAAACCCTGCATTCTCTATAATGCAGCAAGTTTTTTTCTCAATTCAATAACTTTACTGTAAAACGCTTTAGCCTTCTAGAATTTTTTTTCTGTCAACACTTAAGACAAAGTTCATAAAAGTCCCAGCATTTTTCCAATCCTTTCAGTTGCCACAGTTCCTTTATCATCAACTTTTCTTCAAAAGAAGAAAATCATTTTCTTTTAAACTGTACAGTTTATTTTTTTGTTCACCCCAAAAACTCAGTCTATTAAACTTCTGCACCAGCACCGGTGTGAGCAGTTTCAATTCATTCTCGGGTTTTCTAACAAGACGTTGACAGCTTGCCTTGAGAGCCTTTGACGTCCTTAAAATTAAGGCAATTAAGATTCAAGATAAACCTTACCTAAACATTTCTTTTAAAAAAACCAAAAAACAAAAAACCAAAAAACACTCTAGATTTAAAACAAGAAGAAAAAGAAAAATGAGAGAAAAAAGAGTAGCTTAATTTTTGAGGAAGACAATTGGTTTTCATCACAACTTGCTCCCTCTTGACATCATCAGTTTTTCTGTTTTAAAAAAAAAAAAAATCTAGCTACACCTCCAGGTAAATTCTGAATTCAAATGTTCATCCAGATGAAATGTCAACCCAGCAGTTTTCCTCTGGGTTTTTCCTTTAGTTGAAAAAAAAATATAGCAAAAATAAAATTGTCAGACTACATGACGGAACCATTTGCACAGCACATAAAAACACTGTTTTGTTTTCATTGGGAAAGGTAGAAAAAAAAAGCATTCATTTGACGCCTGTGCAAACTGGAAGCCAACTTCTTGTTCAGTGAAGTTTCTCCATTCAAGGCAAAGATTTCAGACCGACATTCTTCAGTCCTGTTTATTGTCTGTAAAAACAATTGAATTAAAGTGGTCATTAAGTCAAAACAGCTTTGAAATAGGCTCCTCTCCTTTTCTTCCACCCAATTCCCTTTAAAAGTTATCCAAGTTAAACTAACTTTGCAGCTGTTTAAATATGATACCACCACTAAGCTGAAAATAGTCAGGCAAAAATAGGGAACTCCTACTTTGGGGACGTTAACACATCCTAAGCAGATGAATTTAATCTTTTAATGCTAGGCATTAATAGGCAGTCTAACTACACTGAAATGAGATGAATACATGGCTTAACACTGTGTAAATCTTTCACAAGTAATTCAATAAGGGGGTGAACATTTTCATAATAATAAGTGCCACTATTTATTTTGGGTATTATCAATAAAATGAAGGATAAAATTACAGTACAGGATACAACCAATTTGCTAAAAAAGAACACATTTTCTGATGGCAAGAACAATTAGACTGTGGAGCAGTCTGCTTAATGAGCCAGTTAAGGCTAACTTAGCAGAAACCTTCAAGGCAATATTAATTAGAAAAATATATTTTTTTATCATATAGTGTCATATCTTTCTAAATTTAGCACAGAGAATAAGCAAAATTACCAATCTTTTTCTTAGGGATGCTACCTCTCATTTTGTGTTTTTGAAGTTTCATGTCACTTAAAGATACGTCACATCTAGCTTACCTTAACTAGACTGTATGAGATCTTTAAGAGAGACCCAGAACCTACATATAAATGCTATTCCGTGTCTAGGGCTATCCATAAGGGTCAGCTGTTGCTTTTCCCACGGTCTTTAAAGCTTACATGGAAAAAATCCTTTTCTGACCAGAGTTCAACACAAGAAAATCCAGCACCTTTCCTTTTGCAAGCATTAATGCATTTGCCTTGCCTAGTTTAAAATAAATTTTAAAATTAGGAGTTAAATTGTGAAGAATGTCGACCTCACATTTGCCACAGAACTTTTTGTCTGGGAGTATAAACACAGAACTACAATTTTAAATATTAAATTTGCCAAAGGGGTTTTTCATTGCATGACACCTGAAAATTAATATTTTGAATGTTAAGAAGGGATTTATGTGGAGTGCAACAATTAACTATTTTCTTCAGATTTTCTATGCATAATTTCTGGTAGGAGTACTCAAGTTGGAAGCTCACCTCCTGAGATTTTACTGCCCCTCTGGGTCGAGTGGCTGCCATATGTATGGAAGTCCAATATCACCAAAGGGTCACAGCACACGCCCTCGAATCTAACTTGGCACTGAGCTTGCCTACAAAAGGCTCCAGAAAAACATAATACTTTCCACATTTAAAATCAGAGTATGTTGTCCAGCAGAGTTTTGCTTGGAGGTAAGAGAGTATACTTTTCAGGGCCAAGGATATCCACTGATCTCTTCACAGTCTTCATGCTTTTATGTGCATAATTAAATATTTACAAGGAAAAAAAGGGAGTAGGGTCTAAAATAATTAAGGTGATTTCCTCATAAAGTAGATTCCTCTGCTTAGAATCAAGGGCTGTTTTTATCTACACAATAGGTAGCCAGGTTTTTGCCATGAAGTTACCATTTCTGAACTCTGTGGGTGGGATCCTCAAGTACAGCATTCAGCATATTAAATAAAAGAACACATATGCTGATTAAAAAGTGGAACTAAGAATTTAAGTTTCGTGGTTTACTTTTACTTACAAAGAGAGTACAGAGTCCTTATACCACCCAGTTCATTCTTAGCACATTGCCTCTCCTTCGTTGCCTGCAATTTCATGGTTGTTGCAAAGAAAATAAATATAAGGAAATATACTGTTATAACTTTTCTCCTGACTGATCAGCTCCCATGAAATAATTTTATATAGTCTGCCTGTTCCTTTGTCTATATCTGACAAAATCATTGTTCAGTCATGGTAATTACTTTCTTGTATTTTGCATTGACAATCACTGTTATATATCTGGCATGATGCTAGTTATTAATAAATGTGCCATTTGAAAAGCAGAGTAATAAAATTACATTATAAAACAACTTCACTTGGTTTTATATTAAAGGTTACTGGAATATTTTGTCAGAAGTTATTTTTTAAAGACAGAGGTTGTGTATATTTTGGTTTGTTTCTACAGCTTCCGACACTGCATTTCTGCCTGTAACTGGCAGATATAAATAGAGGGCCCATTTCAGATTAAAAAAATACTGAAATAACCATAATAAAAAAATCTGTAGTGGATCTGCCTGTCTGATTAAAAAAGAAAGAAACTCCTCTGAATATAAATGCCAGTGCCATTACGAGTATATCCGTCACTGCAAAAAGGCTGTAGCTGACAAGGAAAGATGAGGCATCTCATTCTCAGGGAAGAACCACACAGGCAAGAAACACAGCACCCATTTCGATAAAGAATTGCAATGTAGTTTCCTCCTGTGCTGGAAAAAGGCCAGAATCTCCAGCTCACAGCTATCTTGTGAGGGCTTCTAGATCTAAATCCTTTTGCCTTGAGATGTAAGAGGAAGGCAACTGAGACACAGGAATGGTCATATCCAAATGCTACAGAACACACTCATTAAAACAAGCCAACAGGATGGTACAGACATATTTCTCTCTTTGCCTTTATATTCTGTAAGTGTTTTGCAATGATTTATTTATAGGTGCTAGAGAGACTGGCAGCTAGAAGGGATAAGCATACATAGTCTGTGTCTCCAATTGGGTAGATTGTTTTTGTAATATGTACATACAGAGAGATATAGGCATGACAAAAGAAATAGTGAGGTCTTCTGTTCTATGGTGGTCAAAACCACATAAATCTGAAACCATTTGATACTCATATGGTAGACAAACAAACGCATCTCCCACTTCCAGAGGTCAAAAATGAAGTAAAGCAATTGACAAATTGGTATAATTCTAATCTTTCCTATACCAGCTCATATCTGACGCCTCTGTAAGTACAGAGTCATGATGTATTGACTGACGTATCTATCATATTTCTTGTCTGGCTATTTCTCTACTTTTTTCCCCAAGATAAAACGTGTAATTCTCTTTTCACAGCGATGCCGGTGTTCAACATATATGTATTAATGAAGGACTGTATTTGTGCTCCTTCCTAGAATCTGTCCAACATTTATCAGTTCCAGTGAGTACCCTGTCACTAAGTAACCTTCCCTTTGTGAAGAGTTTTATTGCAGCAAAGAGAAGCTGTTTGAAGAGATTATTCTTAAGATGAAGGAACTCTTTAGGAGTTCTAAATACAGCTGTCAGTTTATAAATTTTGAACTTTCCAAGGTATCCCGAGGGAAGTAAATAAAGGGAGCAGAAGAATGGAGACAGATCAAGCAGTGCTTCTAACCACCTCTTTCTTATTCCTTCTTCTTCCATTTCCAGGTCCTGCCTAGTCTGTGTCTGCATGGCACAGCTTTGCACAATCACAAATACCAACCTGGGGTAATTTATACTGCTTCATTAACTACACTTTCAGAAAGAAACCTTTACACGTGCCAATGTGTACTGGGCCAGTATTTTCACCACGGCAAAATTTAAGCCCTTTTTAACCTCTGCTGCCAGATGCTGCTTTAGCCCAGCATGATGATTGTTAACACAGTTGTTGAGATCCTTCTGAGTCCAGAAAAGCAGCAGACAGTTAGAGAGCATATCATTGTGGGCAGGAGCTCAAGGACATTTTGCCAAGTTGAGGCCATCAGCCAAGACCTTTGCTAATTTCACTGCAATACATCCAGAATTCATCTGAACTTAATGAAGCTATTCAGAATTTATATTGCTGAAAGAGGGAGTCAAATTTGGCTTGCTATAATCAAAAAGCAAGCCCTTCTGAGTCCAAAGCCTATGCCTACTTACTTAGACTGTTGGTAAGAATATGCAGGCGCATGTTCACTGGATGTTTCCACTGTCATCTGTTGCTGTTGACCACTGGCTTCCTGTGATGAAGATGCTACTGTCTGTGGAGAAGTATCAGCAACAACACCCTAGAGAATCAAATGAGAACATGAAAAACTTACTAATTTTGCTCACGGCAGTGAATTACATAAAAGAGCTCAGCACCAGCTCACCATTCACGGACTCCCTAGAGATCGAGAGAGTTTGAGGTAGCAGAACCGCATGCTAACACAACAAACTCCATCAGTTTTAAAAAGCTAATTCAGCAACAAGAAGCTTTCTCAGCCTACCAGTAATAGTTTGCTCTCACAGGCTGCAGTGAAAAACACCTTCTCCTTTGAGGGCAGTTCCCTGCCCATTTAAAGCTAGAGGCAAATCTTCTGAGTTTGGTGGATTCTGGGTTTTACTTCTTGGCTTTTTCACTACATATGTATGGCTCTTCTAATTTTTGCTTACTTACTCCAGCTTCACAGTGAGTTCACATTTATTTTGTTTGATTTAAAATGCAATAAAGGCAGAATCTAGGCCCACCGTTCTCCACTTTACTACACATCCAACAGAATTTTAGTCACCTTAGAAAAATGCTGCCCTCTTCTACACACTGTTTCTATGCATGTTCCTTTCAAAAATAAATTTGCTTTACACTAAAGACTTTAATCTGTTAAGTCAAAGCTCCAATGAAGTTTTGTTTTATTTACATGTTTGCAAAAAGTAGATAAGTAAACACACAAAAGATTATATTCATGAATTTAACATTATGCACAATTTCTTATCCTATTTAGACAGTCTGAATGATACTTGGTGTAAGTTTTTTGTATGCTTTCAAAGCAAGCTACAGTTTTTTTTTCCTCTACTCTCATGCTTGGTATGTTGGTCACATGAATAGCAAGTCTCTTCAGGGAACATGCTCTATTACTCTATTGCACACAACAGAGCCAGAAGAGGGAGCACAAAGCACTTGCTTTGTTTTTATTTGAGTCCCGTGTAAACAACAGGTAGTTTATTTTAAAGCATCTGTTAAAATATGTTTCATTTTTCAGAAATTCTTTGTATCTATTGCTTAGCAGACTGCCAGTATTATCTTTTTTCTGTCTACTTCCTTGTCTTTATCCTTCTGCTTTTGTCCATCTCATCTTGAGATTGTAAGCTCTCTGGGGCAGAGACTGTATTTTTTTGGTCTCTGCTTGTGGAGCATCCAGCATGGGAGGGTCCTGGTTCATGATGCTACATGAATACAGATAAACATTAACAATAATCATCATCACTGGATAAGAGCAAAACAGGCTATAGATTCAGATAATATTTTGATTATTATAGCAGAAGATTATGACAACAAGTTACTTTAGAAGGCATGAATATACTAGTGAGTCATTGGGAGGAGGGCTCGACAAGTAATTTGGATTAACCTTAATTCTCATTTGGACAGGTCAGCATGGTGTGCAGCCAATCCCGTTGTATGAACCAGTCTCTATCCCACCATCTCCTTTTAATTCAGATTTTTATCTACCTGATTTAAACTTAAGAATGGCAACTGAAAAGAGGCACCCACAGTACATTTGCAAACAAACGAGGTTGAGGGCAAAATTATACCGAGGCAAAAAAGACTGAAACACGACCAGCTCAGTATGACAGAACAGTAGTAGCCTTTCCTGTGGGACCTTATCTGGGAATAATTGCAAAGAACTAGGAGAAAACAGGATAAGCCCACTTGACAGCTGGTGAAGCCGTGTCAGCAGTACCACTAACTCACATCCTCAAAGCACAGAGTAATAATAGCACAAAATCCAAAGTCCACACAGGTGAAGACAGAAGTACAGAGACCCTGGCACTCCTTGCCTTACCCAAGAGTAGGGCAGAAGTTGTTAATACAAGAGGGTAGTGCCAAAGAGACACACACAGGGAAGAGGATGCCAAGGCTCCCTCCTCTTGCTGTGCTCAGTTGCCCTTATGAAGCTTCACAGAAGTGGAGGCCAAGCTGACGCTCTCCCAGCAGCTTGTGGTCTACAGGGTTGAGTAAATACTTACTCATTAGACTGTCATCAGCATGACTCAGCCCCAAGGAGGGAGGGAGCGAATCCTTCCTCAAGGATGAAAAGCACTCAGTCAGTGCAGCATCCTCCACGTCTGTATATACAAGAGGAAGGTTTCCATTGCTCAATCACTTTTTCTGGTGGCTAAATGTTTCAGCAATTACCTATGCTTGCTAAGGACCGCATCAAACCCTCTTGCAATCTTCTCTTCTTGAAATCTCTTTTGGTTTCGTGGTCTGCCTGCTGGGTTTGTTTTCCTGTCTCTTCCCATCTCCCTCCCAAGTACATGGGGAAAAAATAGTTATCACTGATGTTTTATTCCATGTCCTGCTGTACAACAAAACAAATGCAAAACAAGAGCCCTTGCAAATAATTAAAAAAAATAAAAAGAGGGGTTAGAAAAAAGAAGGAAAAGGAAGGAAAGAAACAAAAAGAGAAAGAAACGTGCAGTCCTAATTAAAAAAGGTGGAAGCTTCCAGCCACCACTCCATAAAAAACCTTTATGCCCCTTTCAAACAACAGATGCAAGAAGGTATAACAGATAAAGAGTTCTGCTCCCCCTTCACTCTACTTTCATGGATGGAGATAAACTTACTTCAATAGGGACAGCTGTTGGAGGCACAGGAGTGTACTGGGGAATGTAGGTCCCTTGCATAGGTGCAGCAGCAGTCATGTACTAGAACAAATCAAAAGCAAATGAACAGAAGAAAACCACAATTAAGATGCATAAAACCATGTTAGAAGCATGATACTATTTCAATTTCCCATTAAGAGTTTTTTAGTTAGTGTATAGCATATTATTTCTTTTAATTAAGAACTTTAGGTAATGGTACAACTTACCCAGCTATAAAGGTAATACCTGAATATAGGCAATAGTAAAGATCTCACTGATAGAAGCAGATTGTCCTCTAAAATCGAGAGACTCCTATTTGTATTTACAAAATCCCAGTGGAGTCATGACAGCAGAATATATATATATATATGTATAGTGTTTACAGATACAAAGCAGTCTAAACAATCTTTTGGAGTCTTATTGACCTTATCTAATGACACCTACAAAACATGAAGCATAAAATTTGAGAGGTTTATTCCAATCTATATTTAACCTCATCAACAGCAGCAGTTGAGCTTACAGGGACACAAAGCTGCAGATAGGTGCAATTCAAGACAGGAGAAATAAACGAAAAAGAAGATCCATCTGGAGTTTCTCCTTTTGTACACAGATACATTAGCTAAATTCTTATGGCTTATTCTTACTATCCAGGGATCTTTCCTACGCATTTTGAAACTTGTGCAAATTACTATTATAGCAACAATTTGTATTAGCTTCTCTGAAATACTGTCTCTCCCAAGTACTACAAGATAATGTTTTTTAAAATTCATATGTGCATGTGAATTTTGTCATTGTTATGGCACTGATCTCTTTATATACAGCACTTCTCAAAAAGCTCTTGAACTGAATGCAAGTCATTGTTCAAATTTTCAAATAAAATACCAATATTAAGTCCTTAGATCTATATGTACTTTTCTTTCTACAATCCAGTCCTAACTACATGTCTTCACTGACAAGAATCTCAGAATGCGCCCGATCCCCCAACTGACTGTATGACACTTCCACTACATGTTATCTTCAAAGACACACCCAAGATCTGAATCAGCCCACAATGTATTTGATGAATTTTAAAATGAGTTAAATATAGCTTTGCTTCCTGGCAGAGCTAGGAAGTGCTTGCAAGATTTTATTCTGCTGTTTATAGTAAAATTTACATTTAAAGCACTCTCCCACCTCAATTCTAAACTGACTGGATGGTTTGATATGCCTGTCACAAACATGCATTATGAAATTGCAAAGTGGGGTGCAGACTGCAGCAATGCTGGAGAAATGCTTAAGGGATGACAACAACATATGTAAGAATATCACAGCTAAATTCTAAAGTATTCTTTCAAGTAGAAGAAAATAAAAAGTATTTAAGTGAAATTGTTTTCTATTAAAAAAAAAGCGAGGATCATATGTTACATAGAATGTATACTTGCAATATGAGCAGCATATGGTGTTGAGAACCATCACAATATTTTTACCCAAATTTACAGTGTTTTCCTTAACTTGAGCAAAGAGACAGGAGTGCCCCCAGTGTCTGTGTGCCTGTATCAGGCCATGTTTTTCTGCAGCTCCTTTTCCTTGTTCTTCAGGAAGAGAATTGAATTCAATAGTGTTTTTTACGAAGGCTAACCCACCAAAAGCATTAGGCCAGCTCTCCCTTTTGTACTCAGTACAGTTGGGCTACTCTCCTGCCTCACAGATTAAGAGCTAATGAGAATGTTACAGTGGGCTGTTCCAGAGCCGCTTCCGCTCCATTCATTCTGCCTTGTAACGCTGCCCTCGCATGTGGGGAAGACACCTGTTGTGTAGCATTGTTCTAAAGGTGTCAATATTTAACATTAACCTGAAGCACACATTCTTAGAGTTCTGCAAAGACCTGCAAAGGTTCTAAACATCTATGCAGTCTAGCTTCACTTGTACAAATATACGTAGATTTTAATTAGAAGTGTTAATTTAAATAATAAAGTGGTCTCATTCAATTTGAACTTCCTCTGATTTCTTCCTTGAACCTGGCAGAAGCAGACTCTTATAAGATAAAAAGACTCAGACTCTTGTAAGATACAGTTGTCTGCCATTCCCCTACCTTACACACAAACTCATGCAACTTAATATACAAATATCAAATTATTCAACTGCCTTTTAATTCAGACCGCTCCACTTTTTGCAAAATCCTTTGGCATTATGTTCTGTAGCACAACAATGGAAACTGTCTGGGAATTAATTGATGTCTTCGCTGGATCTAAAAGCACTGCTCTCAGTAGTTGTGCAGTTTCTTACTCTATTATTTTTTATCACTTGAGGCAGATCCTGATCTTACTTTCCAGAGTACTTCATGTTGCTTCTTTCACTGCCAGACAATCTCTAGGGAAAACTGTACTGTTGACTTCAGTGTCACTGGCGGCCCTGGCCAAAGGCTGCTTGCCCTGGTCTTTTCAGATACTCACGCCTCCCCACACTCTCCTGGTTTAATTTTTTTTTCAGGAGTTTTAATTGCAAAACAGCAATTATTTAAAGCACTGGAGACCAAAGCTATCCAGTTACTTGCCAGACTCCCCAGAGAACTGTAGGAGATTGACTTCTCCCCTGAATATAACATTCTGCTTGTCTAAATGTCTTCTCAAATGGTGGTTCAATTTTTTGGATAAATCCTCTAGAGTTCTACAATTAAAAAGAAAAACATTGTGGGCCAAATTAGTTCCACCAATAGCACAAATGAAGTCATAGTACTTGTGGCAAAGAATTTAGTCCTAGGAAAATTTAGCCAAGGCTCAGTGCTACAGAGTACTGGTGCTTAACTGGTCCAGTTGACCCTGGACCCCACAGCAGCAGTGGTCTGTATCACAGGTATACATATTGTGCCCTCCAGTGGAATGTCCAAACATATTTAATGTCTTCCTCTTTATGAATGCAAAGATACCCTCACCATTTCAGGCAAGAGTTATTGGGTCAACAATTTCACACATTACTGGGGCTTGGAACCGATTCTTCATCTCCAGGGTCTCACTTAAGGATTCACTGAGGCTTCCGTAAAAATCTTTCCCAACCTATAAAGGACAACTACAGCTCAGTTGTATGAGACACCTAATTGGTGTCTAGTATCTGAAGTCCCCTCACATGCAGCACAGGGAGTCCCAGCTGAGACCACATGAATTCCGGAGTGTCTGCCCTGCTGGATCTGTTTCCACCATGGGAAGCCTAGTGCTGAGAAGCTGCTTTAGCTTAGTTTGTTTACTAACAGTGAAATGAAAATGGAGACAGATTAATTTTTATTATAACTGACACTAGCTCAAGCAAGTTCACATGTATTTCTTTCCTTTGTGAACTACATAATCCTAATTCTCTGATCTCAGAGGATAAATGAAGATTACATAGTGCTAAGGCACAATGTCAGTGTTGATACTTACATCAATGGGTTTGGATAATGCAAGAGTTGAATTCCTCATCATGAATATTCACAGTTGGTTGTTTAACAAAAAGCTGTTTAACTCCTGAATGCTGCTGTTCAGTAGCTTCCATATCCAGCACACAATGAGCCCACTGGAATCTGTGTCTCTCCCTAGGTCCCCCAGACACTTTACCTAGCTATTCTATTAAAAAATGTGCTCTGGATGTGTTAAAGTGAGTAGACTCCATGCTAGGAGTTAGAAAAGAACTTCAAAAATTATTCTGAGATTTAAAGAAAAGTTAAATATGTTATATCTACTCAGTTTAAGACCACCCTGGATGAAAATTCTAGTCTAAGGACATCCCTGAGCTGAGGGACTCTGTTGTAATGCAGCTCAATTTGGATCACAACTCCTGTAAATGTACATACTTTGCACATGGCTTCCCATCTACCTCAAGATACTCATGTAACTTGGAAGTAGGCAGGTGGCAAACAAGACATGTATGTCAGAATAGCATCACTGGGATTTATTTTCTCCATGAACCACACTCATTACAGTTCTTTATCCACACATATGTGAGAAAGAGAGACAGCATGACTCACATGCTCAGCTCAGCAGTACCCAGCTAAATCCACTAAATATTAGTATTACAAGCACTGAAATGAGAGAATCTGAAAAATCCAAATGCATCCTTTCCTCGTCATGTGTTTCCATCAGGATTAAAGATTCTTGAGCTGTGATGTGATCGGTCATTCAACAAGGTATGTGCAAGGCAGAAGAAAGCATTGTTCATTCTTCTACAACTGTACAGGCTTTGTGGGTCTAGAAGTAGAAGCTGCTTATTTCTGACAGTAAAATGAATAGTGACTTTACAGGCGCAGATGATGGATCTGGAGGTTATAAAGGAGCTTTTTTCGGCATTCTGATCCTTTAAGAACTGGTAATTTCTACTACAGAAAATGACTACATTGCTGGTGGCAACATGCTCTTAATTTGCTTGTAAGCTATTGTTTTCTCCATACAGTACAGAGAATGCATGTTCTCGGCACTGAAGATGTGCAGTACTATAATATAATTCATGCTTTATGATGCCCGACTGCTTAATTTAGACTGCACTTACCAGGTACCAATTTAGTCTATATACTACATTAACAATTCTACTCACGCCTTTTCCAGCGGGGTTTTTGTTTTTTACCATTTTGAAACTACTTAAATGTGTGAAAAAATATTTAGCTAGAAAATTAGAGTGTTAATGTACACCTCTGCTCTCCTTTCAGATACTACCCTCTGTGACTACAAAGAGTTAAATGCAAGGAGGTAACAAATGAGGAAATGGGTTGAGGGGACAAAATGAGATCCCTCAAGAATAATTCAGAGAGCAACATCACTTCTTAGAGATCTGCAAACAGCAGGGTTTCCCAGCCTGGCTCCATCAAGAATCGTGTTAAGCCTGCAGCAAACACTAAACCCATAAAGGTGACAGGTACTGGGAAATAAAAAACAGGAGGAAGGCAGCTGCCTGTACCTGGCAGAGTGAGGGAGCACGTTGCAGTAGGATAATATGGTTTACCCATCAAAGATGGAGCTGAGTCACCTACAGGGAAATTACAGGAGCTTTTACATTGAGACTATGGCACAGGTAATGGCCATTTATTCATCCGCCCTAATTAGCCCCTAGCTTGCCTTTCTCAGGCCCAGGTTAAGGCAGAGTCAGGCAACTGCCTAACAGCTGAGGTACATAGCAAACACCCCTTACACCAGCCATTAGTTACTGCATTTCAGCTGAGACAGTGCTGAAAGAGTGCCTCTTGCAAGACCAAACTATTTCATTTACATCACCAGAAGAGTTTGGCTGCACACTCTGTTTAAGTTCTGTAGGCCATCATTAACAAAATGCATAAGAAACCACCCTTAAGTTCAGTTCTGTTTATAGGCCTAGTTGCCTATAAAATAACACAGCTGTGATTAGACGGAGGCTGCTGCAGTTACATTAACTCTCTGGGTCGCTATGAGTACTGTGGGATTTTAGAGTGTGACAACAGTTAATAATCTGATCAATGCTGAACAAGTTTCCCGGAATAAAGAAAACAAAAAAGAATTTACACAATGAAATAGTAACAGAGTTACAGTTTGCAGTAAATCGGAAACCTCAAACAACACTCAGAATCAGCAGACTTACTAAGACTAGGACAAACGGCAATGAGCAAGGAAAAAATACTAAAGAAGCCTTTCATAAATTCAAATTCTATGTGCAAATGCTCTTTTCTGGTGTTTTGCTTTGGTTTTATGTCAATGTATATCTGTTGCAAGAATCAGAGATCTCTTTCCTTATATCATCACCCTTCACGCTCCTGAGAAGGCACAGAGCCTTTTCAGTAAAGGTGAGAGCCAAAATGCAGAAGCCTTGAAACAGAATGTGCTGGTAAGCATTTACCCCCACCACAGCCTGCTGAAGGGAGATTAAATGGGAAGTCTTACATGAGCAAATGCTAAACCGTGTATCTTAAATAAGCAAGGATTCCAGAATCTGGTCTTCAATGACAATTTGTGGTTTCATATCACCGCATGAGCTATAGCACAGTGATAATGACTTAGCTTTTCAGGATTCCCAGAATTAATGCCAGGGTTTGTTTCTGCTTTTTTTTTATCTTTTAAACCATCTGAGAAGTCTAGACACTGCATCACTAACAGAATTATGTGAAAATATTTGCATTGCTGGAAAACTGAAGGAAATGAGTCTGTTGGCTGAATTTATTTTTATCTTTTTATTTTTTATTTTTTTTACCCCATGAAGGAAACCTGCCCTTCCACTTTCAAATCTCTTTCCCTGCAAAGAATAAAAATTACATCTCACTTTGACCATTGCCACGTGGTTATAACTGTAATGACATATAGAATAAAACTGCTGCTTTTTTCTCTCTGGTTCCACCTTCTCATTTGAAAATACCCTGTTCTCCAATAGAAAAGAACATTGTCTTGCTGTGTCCTCTTATCCCATAGTCTGGCATGGAGACATGGGAACTCAGGAAGAGAAAAGGACCATCTAGTTCATCAGCGCCAGTGGCAGTTCAATGAAATACAATATCCAGCTGCCACAGTTTTCACTTTAAATTTAAAATATCTTTTGCTACCCAGAAGCATTCTCATTTTCCAGCTCAATCCTGTACTTATTCAATGGCTGTTATTAATTTAACTTTCCCCCAATTAAAGAATGGGAGAATAAATGATACAAAGTTTTTGCATATATTACAATAATTTTGCTAATAATTATCAGCCAGGCCTAAAATATAATAATATAATTCCATTTTACCACGCAATTACCATAGTCCGATCAAGAACAGCTCTGTCATTCAACAGAATCCCATTGCTGGGCCACTGCACTCATTGTTCAGGCAGAGAATAGAAATCTTTACTGGATTTAACATTCCTTCCCTGCTGCTCAGTAATACAAATGTATTTAGGAATGCTGGCTATCAATTCCCTTTCAACCTTCCTAATGAGATGTTACCTAATTCTCTGAGCAAGTTAAATGAAGGTAGAGAGAGTAATAACTTCAAGAACTATATTTGCAAACTAATCTCCTTTTCTCTTCAGGAGTTCTAAACATCCTTCACAAATCCCTATCTTCGGAAATCAGAGTAATACAAAGGTATAGAAGAAAAAGTGCAGATGAGCTAACCCCCTCACCCCCCCCATAGCTAACAGGTCTTTTCTTCTTTCTGAAATTCAGTCCTGCTACTAAAGCAGAGTGATCAGGACTAATCAGATGAAGACTATTTAGAGTAAACAAACATGAGAACCGTCAGACCCCCACATACAGCTGTGCACCACGCTCTCACTAGCATACACTTTGTAAAAACTGTAGTAAATGCAAGCCGTATAAACAGAGAAATAAAAAACTGGCTCATTCACTTTAACCACTTTTTAATCTAAAGGCTGGCACTACAAATGAACTCAGTAAAAGTCTCAAACCACTTCCAGACATCTCATCAATGTGTGAAAAGGGAAAAAATGGAGGAGAACACATCAGGATGTGAAAATAAGTTCCCATTCTGATTGCATCTTTCATTAATTGGTAACTTCCTTTAGGAACTTGGCCTGAGGGTGCCAATGATCCTTGCAGTCCATGTGAGTGTACCAAGGCCCATAACATTTTCACTCTTCCTTGTGACAAAGCCTCCACTGTAGGCAGGGATCCATGGAGGCTGTACAGAAATGTAAACTGATTCTCCATGTATGAGTGCATATATGAATAGCCCCAAGATGTGAAAACTGCTTTTTTGCCTAATTCAAATATTGCCATGTGTCTGATGGATACGCTTGCAAGAGAGGAAGACTTCTGTGCTTAAAACAAAGAACAAGATTCTAGCAATTTCTTGTACTTTTTAAATTCTTCAGTTCTTACCCATTTCTCTACAAAAGAGGCTTTTTTTTTTTTTTTTCTAATACCCTCTGTGTATCTGTTCTGTGAACCCACCTTATGAACTCTCTGGGGCAAGTTTTTGAGCATGGCTTAGTGCATGATTTATTACAGTCCTGTCTGCAGCACCCTATATAAAACCAGGTGACTGGTGACAGGTATATAGTGACTGTATCATAACATAAGAGTATACTGCATCAGTCTTGGTCAACCAGGGTCGGTAATCACTGAGATTCTGTCACATTTATATTCTTCTTTCAGATCCTGTATACTGAAGAATAAATGGCTGATGCAGTGGAATTATAACTGTGGCTCCTGATATTAAAAAAATCCCTATGCACCCCCTTAGTTGGAAATTCTTAGAAATCTCCATCTAACTGCAATTCTTTCAATTAGTCCCTGATGAATGGCTGCTAGTAAGATGAAGGAAGACCGATCTGTGCATTTTAATATTTTCAACATAAGTAAAAAAAAAAGTAAAATGTGTCTGTCGGTGAATCTCTCAACATATGAGCAAGTTGAGCTATTATTAATAACATATCCATTTATATGAACAAATAATTGTTTTCCAGAGGTAAACATGTCTTCTAGATGCTATTAAATCTCCATGAATTTGAAGAGTCTAAAGAGAAGCAAACTGCTGTGTGCAAATGTCCATACTGTATGGATGAAGTTTTTAAAACAAAAGGAGAACTGCTTAG
Source organism: Gymnorhina tibicen (assembly GCA_013399875.1). NCBI lineage: Eukaryota > Metazoa > Chordata > Aves > Passeriformes > Artamidae > Gymnorhina > Gymnorhina tibicen. The sequence goes on along the minus strand of VXAZ01007128.1, from coordinate 1,025,765 downwards.
ACTTTTAAAATAAGAGTTGCTCATCAATCATCATGGGCACTTCCGATTGCCCTTTCAGACCAGGGATAAAAATGGACAGCTCATGGGCCAGCTGTCCAAGAATGAAGCAGATGAAAGCCAGGACAATTAGCTGGAAGCTAAACCAAACCAAAAAGAACAGTAAAAACAGACAAAAGGCCACCTGAATATTGGTATTTTCAATTTTCCTAGAAACAGGAAGAATTTCAACACCTCCTGCATGAAAAGGCAGTCATGCCGGACAGATGAAAGGTAGTAAGAGAATAGAATTATACCACCAGTGTACACCTTGGACATTGTTAAGAGCAGCTGAAGCATGATATTCCTCAGTCCTTTACCTCTAAAAGATCCCTAAAATCCAAAATATTTGGCTAAGTATAATGAAAGACATCACTGTGGCAAGGGAGGAAAGGGCAAGGCAGGGCAGGGCAGGGCAGGGAAGGGACCATTTCAATACTTCATAAAAAAGACTGCTGTTCACCAGTACCCTGCATCCAGAGATGGAGGAGAACTTGCCAGTTCAGTGAGCTTGAAACACCTTGGAGACATCACCTTTTCAGGCTTATCCTGGAAGTGAACAGTGGCACCAGGGATGCCTTGAAAGCTGGCCTTCCTGAACTGGTGGTGAACAGGCAACTCCAGGCTTAGGCAGAGGGAAATACATTCCCACTGGGAAATGCTGGGCCCTTATTCCTAAGGATATGAGGAAAATCAGCCTGCTGTTGGGCATGTGTGGATAAATGTCCTGCAAATCATTCACCCAGGCCTTCCAGGCAGCTCAGCACAGAGTTGGTGTGGCTGAGCAGGGAGTTTGCAAGCCTCAAGAGCCCTGCTTCATATGGGTCCTCACGTGAAGCTCTGGGATGTCTTTACCTGTTCCTACACATCTGGAAACTGGCAGTCCTTCTTCAGCCTTCAAGCCAGTGCCGTGCTTTTTTTCCAGGACTATCCCACCAAGTTGTCTCCCCAAAGCAACATTCCTGGGGTTTTCTGACTTGGCTGCCAGACTAATCTAGCCCTCAGTAAGCAGACCTGTAAGCCGACCCATTAGGAGGTCTGGAAGCCTGCCCAAAGCATCGGACATGGTGAGGCTGCTCTGGAACATGAAATCCGGGGAGTGTTTTGCAGCTGCTGCCTGAAGCTGACAGAAACCAAGATGGACATTTAAGCCAGTTGGCAGCTGCCAAGATCTTGCAGACTATATTTTGTATTGAGAAAACCATGAGGCATTGTTTCTGAAAATTAAATTTTGTTTGGAATTTCTGGCTTAAGGGAGAATCCTTCTGGTTTGTTCTGAGTTTTTAAAAGATGAATCAGAATGAAACCAAATTTCATAAGATTAATTTTCCACAAACTGGAAATCATGAATGTTGTTCAGCCAACTTTTCTTCTATCTGCAAATTCAGCAAAAGGATCAGCCATATTCGTATTTGGATAGGGTGGGGATAACAGAGAATACCAACCTTTAAAGGCTGGTGCCAACTTCAGTACATTTAAAGTAAAGTGTTTTAAAGTGATGCAGTACAAAATATTGCTTCTCATTAGCATAAAATTGTTGTGTCAAAATCTTTAAGTATATTTACATGATCATTAGCTTTGCTTACATGGCAGAGCTGTGGAAGGTGGTAATAGCAAGCATTTTTGGGGAAGACTTCCTTCTCCCACTTTCCACAAACTCTTGAAATTCTTATGGGAGAAGAAAATTAAAGTCAATGCCCTACTGATAGACTGTGACTGAATAAGAATATTACAGTTTGCCTGTAAGTATGTTAATTATCAGCTGTGGGAGGATCTCTGAGACACATCAGATCATATCAGCAATAGGGCTGCAAAAGCAAAGGAGAAACCTTGACTTTTAGCAGAGAAGTCTGAACTATACTGCTATGTCATCAGCTTATCTACCATGTAATGATCTGCTAACAATGTTGAACTCCTAAACTTACTGCGTGATAAAAATTACACAAGCTCTCTCCTAATTTGTCACTGTTAGATCCAAATAATGAGGGGAAGAGGCAAGGAAGAAGGAAAGATACCAAAAATTAAAAAAAAATCTAAAACAATGAAAAGCATCAGAAGAACAAAACAGAAAATGAAAGAAGGAAAAAAAAATCCCAATACTGCAAAAAACAGTCATCCCTCCTTACCTTAAGCCCTCCTGTCCTGTCATCTAATCAGTAATTTGCCTTCTACAGGGAGAGGTCCCTTTAGAATGCCTCCCATTTTTGACTACTGCAGGCCTTTCACACTATTTCACTGTACTATTTTCTTAACCTAGTACTGGGACACTGTTTTGTGTTGGGAAAGTGTGATCAACACAGTAGATGAACCATAAGTGAAGCAGCCAAGAACGCAAGCCTGATGCTTCAGCTTTGACTCTCACTTTGTACAGGTGAGCAACTTAACACAGAGGAAACCTGAGGTTTGTTTGGAAAAAAAAAAGCGCACGTGCTCCTTTTTCATAAGTCACTATTAAACAGAGCTTTATGGGTGTGCTTAGTACTTATTTTACCAGGAATAACATGACCAATGCTTGAAGGGGCCAGCAAAACAGATGTGTTTTAGTGCTGGCAGAACAGCAGCATTCCAAGACTGTTCTTTGTGTTCTTTCAGTGCTGGTTTTCCAAAGGAGACAGAATCACCCCATATGCATTCAAATTATATACAACTATAATTTGGTATGGATTTGTGCTTTAACACCTTCTTACTGTTCTGGAAAATATAAGCACTGAAAGTTTTCAGTGCTGGTGTATGAATTTTAATAATTTTTAAGGCTAATAAAGACAAGGCCAAGTAAAAAGCAATTCCCATCATCGGAGAAAAAAACCTGTTAATCAGTCCTGTCCTCACTCTCAGTGTACTGATTGTAAATAGTTTTAGACAGAGCTAAAAAAAGCGTAGCAGCAGTCTCAGCTTGATAGACAAGTATGCTGTAATGGTTGCTCTTGATACATTTGTTCAGGTTAGCACATTCTGTGAAAAATTAGAAGCAAAGCAAAATAACAAAATCTTCCCCTCTTCCTCCTCTAATTCTGATAGAGATTATGAGGACAATAATCCAGGAAGGGAATCAGCATTAGGGAAGACATTAATACACGTTCAAACACCCATATTTCCTCCTTATGAATGCCCTTTATATGACAGAGATGTCCAAACAGCACTTAAGGAGCAACAGCAAAATGCCTGACAGACAGGCATGAGAAGTAATGGCTCAAAATGTTTGCAAGCCAGACAGACGGGGTGACTTTTTCTCCCTTTTTTTTTTTTCTCCCCTGAAAATCCTTTAAGGTAAACTCACGCCATGTCTGCTGGCATGCAGCCATTTTCCTATAAATTCATATTACAATGCCGTATTTCTAATGGATTGGGTATGGTGCTTTTCCATTTTGCTAATGAGAAAAGCTAAAGGCCATTACTTGTTCTGATTAAGATCCCAAGGGAAGAAATGTGATGTGTATATTACCAGGCCATACGTAAAGGAAGTATTTGGCATTTCTAATCAATCAGATGAAGGGTAGACAGAAAAAATCTTATCCTGTGACTGCAAAGGAAGAAGATATACGGGGAAAAGAAACCATAGAAAGTGTCTTTAAAAGGTGACTTACGGGAATCAGTTATAATGATATTAGTATGATCAATGACTAGGGCTACTATCTGGGAAGGATGTAATTACTAAAATGAAAACTTTCAAATGGGAAGCCTGATCAAGGGCAGAGGTACTGTCATATTTCTCAGAGCACTGTCAGCTCTCATCCAGGCAATGTATTACTGTGTCTCTCACCAGCAGTATGAGGTTGTGCTTCCCTGGGGTGGGAGCAGAGCTAGGAAGTGAGGGGTTGAGAAACTTTGCATCCAGCTCAGAAACGTGGGTAAGTCTGGCCCCAAAGGCAAGTTCAAGATAAAGAAATATAAGGCTGGGCAAAGGGAAAATAGAAAAGAGAAAATTCCCAGTCATGACTGGCTTTAAGGAAGGCTTTGCAGCAGTGCACATTTAAAAACCACTTCAAGTGAGAGAAAGGAAATGCTGTACACCAGTGAGCTACTTGTTGTAAAGGAGAGGAAACAAAAAAATGTACCAAGAGATGCACTGCTCAATTTACAGGATAGTCTGGAATACCCTCTAAGATGTTTCAATATCCAATTCCTACGTCTTTAATCCTGATGGTCTAGAACTTTTTCAGATTTATACCTGAATGAAATACAAAGTTTAGAGACAGTCTTTCATCTCTTGTTCAGTGGTTGCATAGTAACAGCTTGAAATGGTACAAGATAGATGCTCCAAATGGCAAATAAAATGAATAGAGCTTGGAGATGGGTGTTCTAAGAGAGAACAAGATCCTTTGATTGTGTCGCACTGCATAGTCAGAGCTGTAGACATACTTTAAATAATATATTAATTTCACAGAATATTACAAATCACTCATGAACATTAAAAATGACAAAAAATCTACCACACTATATCCTCTCAAATGGAATTGCAGATTAATGAAACATTACTGTCAATGACAGCAAAACTACAATAACTAATAAGGTCGGCAGGAGAGACAGTCTCCTGCACTCTCCCAAATCTGTGTTAGGGCATCTAGCTTTCCTCTATAGGACACCACTGATTCTTTAGAGATACTTGGGAATGCTTCAGATACATCCACTTGGGAACAGAAAGAAAGGCTGTAACACTTCCCCCCATGTGCTTTAAAAGAACTGGGGACAAGGCATGGATGCAACATACAGTGCTGAAAAAAAAATAAGAACCACAGCTGAGAAAGCCCATCTACAGCCATCAAACTGAAATTCAATAATCTTCAGCTTTCCTAAAGACATATATTTAAAGTATTCCACACAGGCCCTAACAGGAGTTCTCAGTGAACTCTTCTGATCCCTCTGCTCCAATCATGCGAAAAGGAACAAACGCTGCACAAATGCACCCCAGCCTGTACAGGCAAGCAATCCTGGCCTCTTCTAAATGCCGCAGCCCAGTCAGGGAATTGTTCTTCTCAGGAGGATCTTGCAGAGTATCTGTTTCCAGGCTAGGTTGTCCATTTAGGTTCTTTGATACACTTCTGGCTCTGGCACATGGACTGACTGGAAAGCTCAGACCTCTTCATTATGCACTGGCGTTCACTGATCAGCATAATGTTCCCTTTCTCCTTTCCTTTTATACACTATATATATATATATATAAAAGATTAAGTGCTGTGCAAATATTTGCAGTGGACAAAGTCCTAACTGCACCACAGATTTCCTTGTCCAAAAATATGACAGAGATGACAAAGTGGCCATTTTTCTGTCAAATTAAATTTATATCAAGACTTTAAAGCCATAGGACTTTGCATGATTCACCTTACAAAGAAGGATCACTGCTGACATAGAAGTATTAGACGGAACTCACAGGCCACACTGCTAAAATACAAACTAGCAGAGTTAACACTTAGAAAGCATAAAACTGGCTATTCCTGAAGCTGAATATGGGCATTTGCAGATGCCTTTCACTTAGTGGCTGATGTCAGGGACAACAAATTTAATCTTAGGATGGGAGGGTGTGTGTGGGGGATGGTTTGCCAGCCTGCCCAGCTGTAACATCCCCTAACAGCCTTGAAGGAATGGTAATTGTGAACTGAAACAGCCTCTGCTTAACTCTCATCTGTGCCTCAGGACTGGAACTTTTTGCTTGTTGTGAAGATCATGAGAAACACTACACGGAGCATGAAGATGAAAACAGAGCAAGACTAAAAACATTAAATACAACCACCAAGACACAGCTGTCCACGCTGCTAGTGAACTCAGGGAAATATAAACGCCAAAATATATTTGACATTCAAGATATAATTTGGTATGGTTCTATAATATACTTAGAACACTGAGTTAACTTCAAAATTCTATTTTAAAATATTTTTCATTATTATTACTAGAGGACAGATTATTACAGGTTATTCAGCAAAAAGCAATGAAGTTTCACTGCTAGGCAGTAAAGCCAAATCTAACTAGAACTGGCAAAATCTTCTCTTTTCTTACTGTGAAGAATGGGCCAATTAGTTCAGCTGGCTTGACCAGAATAGTATATGGCAGTCAATCACACTGAGACTCTGGGCTTTGCCTTAAATGTAGAGCTGAGCATCCCTGGGTTTGGAACAGGAGCTGCTGTCCATACTGTAAGAAAGACTACACTGTATGGAGGTCATTTACCTCAAAGGGAATTGACGACCTTGCATTAATCTGATTATTTATTTAAGTGATGCTATAAGGTTTAATTAACGTTTTTAAAACACCTTGAGAATATAAAATGCAATACAGGTACTGCTGGTGCTATTTGTCAGTTGTTCTCTGCCTCAGGATGTCTCTGAAAAGACTGGAGTCCTGTTGTGCTTGTGAGGAACAGCAAATGCTATAGATTCCCTCCTGTATAATTTATACCTTAGGAAAAAAAAAAGAAAAAGAAGAAATGTTTGGCAGAAATCTGCAGGACGTGTGCAGATGGAGCTAAAATACTAGCTAAATACATAGAAACTCCACAGCTTCATAAACTGAACTAACTGAACTGCCCCAAAAGTAAGTGCTTCAAACTATCGGTAAGTACTGAAATTTCTTAGTTTACAGTAGGATCAGCTCTGCCTGCAAAGGTCTCTGTAGAACAATTATAGACCAGAGACACTAATACTTTACACTTCTGTGCCAGACTTGTAATTGCAAACACATATATTAACATTCCTTGGAACACATATCCAATAGTGTATGCAATAAAGTAAAAATCCTAATATTAAAAATAAGCTCAAGATGATGCCATAGTGCTTAAGCCGTATTTTTCTGTTTTGAAACACAAGAAAATACAACACTGCTGATGACATTTGTATGAAAATTAATGGAAGAGAAAAGTGGATTTATAAGCCTTGAAATGTATTATTCTTTTCTTTGCCTTCTGTTGCAGATTAATTACTTTAAATTTTTCCATCAATCATTTTCTGATTTTCAACTCTGTTACATTCAGTTTTAAACAAAGGATAAACATTTCAGGAAGGCCGGTGGTCTTCTGCTCTCAATATCATTCAGGTACAAATAAATTAACGAAACCTCATTCTTCAACCAGTGGCCACACACTGAATGCAATTTTTTGCTACTATTTCCCTATGTCCCATAACACATCAAGAAAATCTGAAGTTGTTCCTACCTGCATTTTTTAGTTATGGATAAACTTTGTGTAATACAATAATCTTCTAGAATGTGTACAGGAAAATAATACCAATCAATGAAATTATGGCCATTTTGTTGGAACAGCCATTTATTCCCAGAAAACTAAAGATCCTGAGAGAAGTCCATTGTCTTCAGAGGAAATCAGTTTTACTAAAGCTAGTTAGGAGCATCTGCATGTAAAAAAGAGGCAGCAAAATAGCTCTTGTTAAAAAATGATCTTTGAACACTAAAATTTTGAGCACCAACTTGGATTCTGTGGATAAACTAGGCAAGGTTATCTGTGGGAATAGCATCATAGCCCAATTCTCACTTCCCCTTGTTACTGTATTTTTGCCACTCCGATTTACACTGTCAGAAATGGCAGTTGAAAAAAGAACAAATACAACTCATTTTTTAGTCAAATGCAGGTGTGTTAGGTCAAAAGGGCTGGCAGCAGAGCAAAATTATAGTAAGAAGGAGGAAGGGAGTGGTCAGGTGCCTGAGTGGTTGAAGAAAAAAATCGCTTTGGAAATCATAGCACCTTTGGTCCATACTGCAAACCCTGCACACTGCTGTGGTTCACCAGCCAGAAAACACAAACAGCATGAAGGTCTTGCATCAGTGAAATCAGTTTGTGTTATATAAATATTATACTGATTTAAGAAAACCCCCCAAAGGGAAACACAGCAAAGGAAAACAGGGAGTTGAGGTTGGCAAATGCACAATAATTTGGACATTTAGATACTAAAGTCCTAACAAAGTGTCTGTTGCTGCATAACAACTACTAAAATTAAAAAGGCAAAATTAGAAGCATGCACGTGTGTCTATCACACTCAAAAGCCATAAAATATCATGAAGGATAGAGCAGTCCTTCACAGGACCAGAAAAAGATGTGCTTCTGGGATACGAGTGCTCCCTGGACCCATCCCGATGAGGTGCGGCTCACCTCTGCCACACAGTAGAAATCTGCTGTGTTCAACAGTTCATCACCTTGCTAGAAAAACAATTCAATTCAGCAAACTCCCAAATTCACTCAACGCAACTGCTCTCAAGCCCCTTGCTACAGCTCACTGTAGTGCTGTAAGTGCTGACTGAGCTGTTTCATAGTAAATATTAGGTATAGCAGAACTCTCCTCCCAAACTGAGTCTTTTAGGAGCAAGAGGATTCTACAGCCTCGTAGCTCTGACACAGAATCACCCATAACTCACAGATAATAAAATACCATCAGAGGGCACAGAGGTTATTGCCATCAGCAGCTCCCTATAGAATTGTAAATCATTTGAACAAAGCTTATCCTTTTCTGAGAACTTCAAGCTGAAATCACTGTATATCCAGGATTGCAGTGTCTTACACAATGTATGAAGACTGTACCTTTAGCTCCTTCATTTAACCTTGCTTCACAAATGAGTGAACCCTGAACAGGCTGCTCTTTCCAGAAAAAAACCAAGAAAGATACCTCAAAAGCACTGGTAATTTGTCTTACGGGAAGTTTAAACCTTTGGGGTACCAGTTTGCCAACCATCTGATAAGCCATGTGGATTAACTGTGAAACACACTGTGAGCTGAAATTCAGCGGGATACGATATGGGAAAAGGCAGTGAAATTCAATGGAATATTATTTTTGAGAGCAGCTGCAGGTCCAGGCCTTTGTCCAATACACAGGGTATGTTATCTCTTCCACTGTGATTAAAATACGTAAAATACTGAACATCTTTCAGATTAAATTTCACTTTCAACTCCATTGTATGTGTTTTCAGTAACGTGGCAACAGGTCACCTTCCAAAACACTGCAACATCTGCAATCTAGTGTTTCTGTGAAGTCCCATTGCCTCTGGAATTACAAAATTTCCTTTATAAAAGAACATGGGAAATGTAGTTCAAAGGTTGCTGCTCAGAGCAGAAACATTTTGCTTAACAAAATGTACCCATCCCATTGGAAAGAAAAAAAAAGCCAAAGGGAGTAGTATACTTACTCATCACACAACACATGTTGAAATGAGTCAACCTTACCTCTTGGGTCCAAATGTTTTTTGGTAAGAGGATACTGTGAATGCTCACTTGCAACATATGTTTACTCTTTGACTGTGTAAACCTCAGACAATGTAAATAAAGTGTTATTTTGATGCACAGCTCTTTTCTGAGTCTTGGGACATCATGCTCAGTAAACATTTTAAAAAGTTTTTATAATATCCTGAAGTCTCACTACTTACATGAATATTAACTTGTTTTGAACTGAAACAATGCTTCTTTGTGATGAAAAACAGAGGTTGGAGATGAGAAAAGGCTATTAGCCACTGCTCTGGATTTGTGTCAACACCTGAAAGTCCTTCCTGTGGATTTTAAAGTGTTTGGCCCAGTTGAGTTCTAGATGTCCCAAACAATGAACTTTCTACGTTTCATTTCAAACACTAGTCTAACTCTTAACATATTACCAATTTCTGCAACATATTAAAGTTATATTTTGCCTATTCTACTTTCATATCCTTATTGCTAGCACCACTAAAATTTCCATGGATACCCTTCATGCACCTACGTTGTGTTGCAAACCACTGCTGTCTTTCACCTTCACACCCTTTTCTTTCAGCTAAAGTTTACATCTCTCTCTGAAGTTGACACAGTTCAAGTGCTTCACATTAGACTGAAATGATACTGTGTGAAGGACTGCAACATTACTTAGAATAAACTAGTTTGTTTCCCATATAATTTATCATGTTGTTCTTTTCCACTGAGGATGCAGCCTCTTCAAGCATTTCAAGACTTCTTGCTGTGTTTATGTGCACTTGTCCACATGGAGAAATGACCACATATCTATTTCCCAGCTCTTGGCAAGAAGAGCTGTGGAAGCAGCACCTCTGAGAGACACTTCTTGCTTTTCACATGGTCACAGTTTTGCCAAACACCCTTCACCTCTCTAAGATCCTCAAACTCGCCTTGTATTACAGAGATTCCACAGAGTTTGTCTTCAGTACTTATATTTGGATTTATTACTTCTCTGGAAAGCCTTATTCATAATTTCTGTCAGAATTACCTGAGCCTTCTTTAAACATAGGCAGGACAATAAAAACAGGTTTCATTCTAATATGGCAAAGAGTTCTGTTCTTGATTGAAAAATGGAAAACACATTTACAAAACAGAAACACATCAAGAAAATACAGATGACAGACGTGACATTTAGAGTACTTCTTTTTTCCACCTTATATTGAGTTTGTCAGTTGTAGGTGTGGAAGGATGTTTCAAACCTAGAATTATTTTCAGGGTTTTCTTTAACCTATTATTTGTTCCTCTCTTCTACTTCTCTGTCTGCTAAATAGATTCTTTCTCTCCCCCAAACTTGCCCTGTCATTTATAGCATCAGCACAATTTCACAAGAAAACGTGTGAACATTATATTTTTCCTCTTAAAATTCAAAGTTTTTAGGTAAATGACTTACTAGTAGTTAACAAAATGAGTTTGCAATCTTGGTTCATCTGTAGCAGAGATATCAACAAAAATTTCTGGGGGTATGACTATAGATGAGCCTTTAGTGGGGGGATACTCTGCAGACCACTAACTTTATGCCAGGTACTACCAGGTTTATTGCTTTCAGTTTCTATCCATTGCTACAAAATATAGCAGTTCATTTTATGTGCAGTGCATGGCTTTGAACTGCACTCCCATTCACCAGGTGGCACTTCTAGAAATCACAAAATAGAACTGCAGCCATCATGTTTAAGAAAATATATGATAAACAAGCCTCTAAATGTTCTACTTCACAGTTATGTGAAGTCATCTGCAAATCAGTTATATGATGAGGTTAGTTTAATGATGCAAATGAAGTTATATTAGTTGGGGCTTTTCTGGCTGATACTTTTTGCTTTGCTGATCCGTAACTGTTGCTTTGTGTTGATGTGTATTTTTATCACCACAATCAGGGAGTTGATTCCTTCTCTGAAAGGGAATCTGGGCTAATCACTTTGAGTCGGTAGCTGACACCTCAAAGAGAGGCAAGGAGTCCTCAACAAAAGCTCTTTGTTCATTTGTGGAAGTGTCCTGTGAAGGTAAAATTTAACACAGAATAAAAGCTACTGACCTGCTGGGCTCAGCTGAAGTGCTGCTTGGACCAAAAATGGAATTCCCTCCATCTCTGTTTATTCTCCTTTCACATTTTCCTTTCCTGCCTATGACAGGCAGTGGCTTTGAAGGTTGGCACAATCGCACATAAAGGCAAACAGTAAGCCACTACCAAGAAATGGTAGGAAAGTAAAGCTGAGTTCAGAAGAGAAGGGGGAACACCACAGAAATATGATTTTATAAACTCTATTCATCCAAAAATACCACCTAACCACAGCTGTGGTCAAACATAGACTGTGGAACCCATGTTGAAACAGATGAGTAGAAAGAGTCTCATCTACACAAGACCTGATTGGTCCAGTTCTTACACAAGTGTGGAATTTCAAGATGGTCCAGAAAGGGAAAAGATCACATCTTTCCTTGCTCACCCGAGCAGGTGTTTGGCCTATGCTGTCAATTTAAGAATTTTTCCACAAAAAATGCTGTTGCATCTACAAATGTTTCCTTATTGAAATGCTGAAATTATTTTTTAGGATTGCTAGCCAATTTGTCTCAATAATATTTAGTGTCAGTGAACTCTGCAAATTGATTTGATCCTTCATGATAAAAGTTCTTTGTTTCCCGTTGACTGCTTAGAATCTGGTGCTTTTCAGTTCCACTGAGTGTCCCTTTTTATCTCAAATGACACATGAGGTAAATTGGAACTGCCTTTCAAGAGACTGTTTGGGAAGGAAGGTGCAGGAGGAGCTATTTGTTTTTAATAAATCTCGTGAGAATTTATGCTGAACTCCTTTCCAACCAGAATTATTTCTCCTTAAATGGATCCCCTGCCCCAGACAGCTCCATGCTGTTAATCACTTACATTTGCCCTAAACTTTGGCTGAGCAAAAGGATGAGCAAGATCTTAGTTTCAGCCTAAACTAGGCTATTTCATTTGCAATGGGTTCAGTCCTATATTTTCCACACAAACAGTAACTGAAACTGTCAGTCAATAAATAAAATAAAAGAGCTCTAAGATTAACACCTGATAACGTGAAAGGCACAAGACTGCAAAGAAACTTTGCTCCTGTAGCTCTCTGAGGACCTTGTGACATACAATTAGAATAACAGAGACTGCTTTTTGAACAAGAATCTGAACATGAGAGGAATGCGACGATGTTTCAGCTCCGTGTAGCTGTAGTATCTGCAAATAGAATGGAAGATTAAACTGGAAAAAAACCAACCCTATCTAACAAAGCAGTTATTCTGCTGAGGCCTTCAGGTGACATTTTAAACCACCAGTGACCATGGAGCATCCAAAGGAAATAAAAGATAAAAAACCTATAACAAGCTTGTTGTTCCATTGAAGGGTTCTGGAGATATCATCAAGCCTTGCTGGCAACAAAAAGAACTAACAAAGTGATAGATAAGACTGATGTGCCTGCATAACAAGCCTGCTATTCCACTGAGAAATTCTGGTGATACTATAAACAAGGAAAGCTGAGTTAGGGTGTTTGCAGGTACAACATGATTCCGCATTATGTCAGTGCAATTCTTTCACCTGACTGCATTTTTAATACAGAGTATCTGGAACAATTAAACAAATTTGGTTTTGTTTTTGCTGTTGTTTAAAAAGTGCAGTGGAGGGTTTATTTTGTAAGTTGCCTATCATGGTTCTAAACTAGAAACTGAAAGCGGAGTGAACTGCAAGTGTGAAGCACAATTAAGCAGCCCAGTTGAACAACAGTTGTAGTAAAAATCCTGGCTTCTACTCACTCTCCCACTGGTGTGGGCCTCAAAGGTTTAAGATGAAACAAGGCTACAGTAGGGCAGTTCCAAAGGAGAGGGAGAAAAAGCTGGAACTACCCCTCTGCCTATGAGGACTAAGAAAGGCTGCCTCAAACTATTGAATGAAACTGGAACCCAAGCAGCACCTGAAATGAATGCTAACGGCAGGGAGGGGATGGAAACCCCAACCAAGAAAGTGCAGAACAGCAAACTTTCTTCAGGAATGAGAAGCAGAAGAGAAAGAATAAAGCAAATCTTCCCACTGAGGAGGCAGGTTATTGCTGCTGATGGCCAAACATGGAAGTGCCAAGCAACAATGACTGAAAGCAGTGATCAAACTGCTCAGTTTTTGCATTTTCAAAGGTTTTTGTATTATATTCACTCAGGCATCAATCACAACATTATTAAACCACGGAAGAGATGTCAGATCAATGGCTGTATTGGAAACATTTTGAATGACAGGCTGATGATGGAACAATTCCAGCCTCCATACATTATTAAAGGCATACTAATGCTGCTCTTTCAGTGCTACCCTTACAGACTCACACAGTCTATTCTCCCTCTGCACTACCTTTTTTAATAGCAGACCTAATTGTAGATGAGTATTACATAGGAAAAACAAGACTTACTATAATAAATAAAAATAAACCAGTAAAAAAAAAAAATCAAGCTTTAAACCCCTTGTCTATCTTCACACTATGCCTTCTGGCATTAAAATTTCATTTTAATAAAATTGTAGGAGCTGAGACTGGGTTGTCAGCCTTAATCAGAATATTCAGAGCTATTGCTTTCTTGCTATAATCTTGACATAATTTAAGCTTAGGTTTTCTTTATGTATTTGCCCACAGCTAGTAACCCATGTAAATGCTTTTTGCTCTTTTTTGAGTGAAGAGGTATGTATGAAAAATACATATAAATATGGCAGAAATCACCCCTCTGGCAGACTGTCTGCTTAACTCCAGATTTCAAGCAGACTGGGGAAGTGATCAGAGCAGCACACGTGCCTCTCAATTAATCAGCAACAAAAACTGTATTTTCACTGGCAGAAATCAATTTGATTTTCATAAAGGCAAAAAAGAATTATGTTCTTGGTGGATGAAGCACAAAGCACAGTAACTGGGACATTCAAATGCTGTGCCAATTTCTCTCACAACACAGGAATATAGGGTCAAGTTGCCATAAATGGCAGGCCTTTACGTCCTCTCTCCCTCCAGTGCCCTATACCATCCTCTGGCATTGGAATCTAGGAAAGATGGATTTACAGCTTTTCCCTTGGCCTGGAATATTGATAGCCTTAGTAGATCCTCCTGATTAGGGAGTGCTTAATATAGCAGAGATGTCTAATTTTATGCAGACAATTCAATAATAGATAAAAAATAATTATATTAAAAATATAATAAAATGAAATTAAATATGCATTCTTTGGGAGTTTGGATAGAAAGAAAACTTCTTGTCCCTATTCATGCAAATGGTTTCCTAAACAAAATTATTTGTGTTTTTGGGGGGAAGGCTTTACCGAGGGCAGGGGGAATGCAGCTGACTATGAGTGAGTCTATAGGAAAACTACTTTGTTTTGACTGCTGAATTGGATGATCCCAGGTGGAAGTGAAGAGCCCTGCCAGTATTAAGCCCACCCTTGGGCTGGTGACCAAATAATCAAGTGGATGGAGGCAGCTGCCCCCTGGATTCCCAAGAGTTTTAATGTGTGCTTCAGGCTGAGAGATCAAAACTCAAATCCAGGTTTTGCAGTCAAGGCAGGAAACGGCAGAAGCTGCTGTTACTCAGGTCACTCGCCTCACCAAAGAGCTAAAGAGTGCTCCTCTGTGAAGGGAGATGGAATGGCTCCAGCCTGGACAGAGTACTTTAATCTTTTAAGGAGCATCAAAAGGCAGAGTAATTCCCACAAGATATGAAGCTGCATAGTCCCTTATGCTATTTCTCTAGCTCACTCACTAGAGAATAGATTTTCTGTCGAAGCAATGTTCTAGAAACCCAATGTTCATCCTGAATCAGGCAAGTGTGGAAGTGGTTTTCAAGTCAACTCACACTTAAGTGACCACAGGGGTCTGTTTCAGCTAAAAAATATGTTATGTTAATTAGCAAAATGCTTTGTCTAAGGAAGTGAACATATGAAATCCTTCCCATAAAAACTGCTTTGCATAGTGCAAGTTTTTAAATTAAATTGGGACAGAGTTACTGCCAACAGTGAGCAGAATTATTTGTGACTTTTTGTCTTGTTTGCCTAAAAAAATCTGGCTGGCTTCTTGAAGGGTAGATGGTGGCTCTTTATGGCACTCTGTTGCACAGTTTTAAGGATAAAATTGAAAAATACATTCATAACAGACATGTATCATTTATATCTTTTACCTCCCATAAAACCTAGTCCTGCTGAGGTACTCACAGTAGTATGGCCTAGACTTGGCACAATTCTTCATGCTTTATGCTCTCAATGCTCCTCTCTCTGGACCAAAACTCAGAACTCAAAATAAATGAAGTAAAAATATCTCTAAATAAATCATATCTCTAAATAGCTTGTGTTCCCCATGTTTGTTTTTTTTCTGTAACAGAATACATGCTGAAGAATGAATTTCACATCTGGATGGATACATCCAAGAAAACTGCTACTGGCAGCCCAAACCCTGATTTCTGATAGGAGGAATTCCCAGCAGAAGGAATTCTCAATGCAATCCATGATTATCCTGCTTGCAGGAGAACTTTAACTGGATATGGTGCTGATGCTGTTTTTATCAAAGAGAAATCCTGTATGTGATAAAATAAGGTGTCATTTGAGATGTTTGAAAAGCCTATGGATATTGTAGCACTCATCAATCATTTACTCTTTCTTGCTCTTTAAGTTTTCTGCGAATGAGTTAAGAGTTTTAGAGATAGTAAACATAAACCTGTATGGTATACCTCTGAATGTATTTCAAGAAATTATCACAGGGAATGCTGTGACCTTGAAATATAAAACTGTGTAAAGAGCTAGGAAAAGAAAGGTAAGATTTTCTTTTGGTTGCAGTAACATGAGTTCAGGATCTCGTTGTCACCCACTAGATGGCCCATTGCCTCTCAGAGTCCTTTGCCTGACTCCCCAGATGGATTTGTTACTGTACGCACTGTAATAGTGGCCTCAAGTAAGAAGAAAACATTAACTGGGAATTTTCTAGTTTGCATTAAGATTGCGAGACAATGAGCGCAGAAGACAATGTCTGTTAAGAGTTATGGAATTGAAAATGACAGGCAGAGGAAAAAATTCATAGGAGCTGCCCAACAGCACAACCAGAATTAATTTTCCATTTCTTTGCCTTAACTTTTAAACATGCTTTTGAATCACAATAATTATACATGCAGAAATTTTCACTAGTCCAAGTATTTCCTTCAATTTCATGATGGGAAAAATGCTGAGATTAAGTTTGCGATGTGATTCCTACTTCTTTTGATTGTTGAATGCAGTATTTAAAACATCAGGAATAAACAATAAACCATCATATTTAAGTTTCGTGGGAAAAAATACAGAAGCCTTAGATCTTAACAGAGTCTTTTTAAAGAAGTGGGAAGAGACATTGGAGTTAGAATTAAATTCAACAGATAAGGAAGAAGGAGGTAAGAGAAGAGGATCAGGAAGAGACCCAACACAGTGGGTTAAGTAACTTTGTACAGATGTAACTTTAATAAGTACCTTATTCAATTGAAGAAAAAAGTTGGACAACTCTTCCTATAGATTAGTATCAAGTAGAACAGTGGTGAAAAAAAGGGTAAGTGCATAACAGAGCATGTTATGTAATTACAGGTTTCATGTAATTATTACATAAAGAGCATGTGTGCTAAAGATATAGAAATATAATACATATGCCTATATTTTTGCAAAGATTTACATTACATGCAGTGCGAACACATTCACATATCAAACCACCATATATTGACTGTAGATGCTGTATTTTAGGAACTCTTCAGAGAGCTTCAATTATTTTAATTAAGAGGGGGTTTTGCCTTTCTCTGACTCTGAGGGAGTTAACTGAGTATGACCTACACAGATTAAAAAGAAAATAATTGTTGAAATATGCATGTTTAAATATGATATATTGGAAACACAGCTGACTTTGACCAAAAATCACATTTCTAAGCCTGGAACAAAATACATATGGCTGGCTGCTATGGTTTGAAGCGAGTACCTACCACAAAGCCAGAACTCCTGTTCCCCAGTGGTATGAAACTTTCTAGACTGACAAGCAAACAACTTCCTATTAAAAAACAAATTGATAGAGCAGTACTTCCACAATTACATGAGTACTGATAATTCCTCTTAAATATAGAACAGGTTTTGTTGACCTACCATTTTACTACTCATCTTACTTTGTCGTTTCTGTTCCATAATGACTAATGCTGACTGTATGATGCTGAAGCACTGAAAAGCACTGAAAACACTAATAAATTACCTTAAGAAACTCAGTAAGTAACAGATTCTTTGCAATAGAGAAACAAATAGTGATCTTACCGTTCCTGTTGTGCCCAAGGAAAGGTGGTTCATCTGTTGGGTCAGAGGGCCCATCATGCTTGCTGGCTGCATTGACATAGTGTGGTCCATTGTTGGTGTTATCACAGCACCCTAGAAACACACATTATTTACAGTCCAACCTCTCTCTTATTAAAAAAAAAAAAAAAAAAAAGACATTCTCTAAATGAGTGAACCTGACTGAAAACTTGACACGTATCTTAAAAGAGACTAATATATCCATCAGAGGAGATATGTTTTGTTCCCATTGACAACCAAACTACATACATATATTATTTGTACTGCTAATGAGGCCATTTTATGTCAGCTCCAATTAAGTGTCATTTTTTACTTCATTGCTTCTGACAAACAAATGCATATGTTCTTTCTGTGATGAATGCTACTGCACATTGCAAAATGCCTGTCATTTCCATTTTTCCATATCCTATATAGAACAATCTTACAGACAGAACACATATGTCCCCAATTTTCTCTGACTTCTAAAACCTTCAGTCTCAGAGATCTTCAGCCTATTATGGTAATTATCTTGGATTTTTCCAGTCTCAGTTAAGAACCCTTACTCATGATATTTTATAGCTGATTAAGTAAAACTAGCTATTGACAGTGAGTTTGGTAGTGGCACCCATTTAAAACACATACAGAGTGTTTAAAACCATTTTTCTTCTCTGCATGAAAAACAAAGACATTAATAACAAAGAGCATATGTACTAAATCAAGAACAAGACTTTGACCAAAAAATGAAACAAAAGACGTGCCAGAGGAGCTTTGGAGAGAGAGCTTCTCTGCCATTCATGTTCCTTGGTTTTTGTTCTCCCACTCCCCAAGGTCCCATATTGGCAACAGCGTGCCTTAGTGAAGTGTTGATTCTCTTCAGTTCTATGTTGTAAAATGCTATTTGCTGTGTTGGTTAAACAAAGTCAGTCAGAAAGAGTGGTCTGCTCCTTTTCTTGCAGATAGTGAAATAAGGAGGTATTTCCAGCTATTTCTTCATATGAAATAATAACTTTGTAAAGTTTGCGTGCACACATCACAAACTTGCACAATCACATTACATCTGCTACAAAACGTGAAAAATGTCAACGAATGTATTTGTTCAAAAATATTGGCTTTTTTTCCTTCTGAGAATACTGGAAAAATCCACCTATAAAAAAACTTGTTTAACCAACCTGTAAAACAAACTTGTTTCAAAACTCACAGCACACCTGTCCTTACATATCTGTCTCACATTTACATAGAGGTATTTTTGCCAGGGATCTGATTGGAAGCTAAGGATTTCAAACTTTCAGTTGCAATTAAAAATAAATAAAAATATAAAATTCTGGGGAAATACCTATTCAATTTTGCCTCACCTTCCAGCAATATTTTTTCTATGCACATCCTATCTGAAAAGTATAGAGTCTGCAGTCCCTGCAAACTCATTCCTTGCATGCAGTGGGGTAAGAAGGAGGTAGGCTCATTTTGGTCAGTCCTTTTTGTAATACTCTCAGCATATGAAATACATACATACTTGTTTTATGTCACAGAGTGGATTACATTTCTTGAATTGACAAGAGTCCCTAGAGAAATCTGACAAATTACAGAAGCTAGCCTCCATAGAGTACCTGTCATGATTCCAAATAAATGCTTAGAAAACAAGCTGATCAGTGTGCGTGTATCAAACGTACAACACTTGCCACTTTTGCCACTTTCTTGGCTATATTAATTTGCACTGGTTTACATAGATTAACTTATTGATTAACTAATTTAATGAACTACCACAGTGAAGTCTTCCCTGTGGGTGAAAGAGTCTAAAAGAAAATCTGTGGGGCACACAACCATTCAGCCCAGCCAGCAGTTCCTGCATAGCAGAGTCAGTACAAGAGTCTAGAGAAGAACCATGCAAAAGGAAAATAATGTTCATGTTTTGTTTTTGAAATAAGTGGCCTGGGATACCATGCAGCCAGATGAGGTCCTAGGGTTTGTACTTCACCTGCACTTCTTGGTTATGATACGAAATTGTAAGCTCTATGCTCAAAGTGATCAGCACTTTTACTGTATCAAACCATAAGTGCTCAAACTAAATTTGTCAACTGATAAACAGTTCTCAGTTCGCTCTACAAGCAGTTTTCTCCTTTGGCTAAAAGATGGAGAATTGCCTCAGGGCTTTCCATGAGGTGCCACTTGTGATGTCAAGGAAGGAAATTCTCCCCGTCTTCTCCATATTCATGAGATCCCACTTCAAGAGATGTGGCCAGCTATGGGGGCCCCTGCATAAAGAGAACGTGGACCTGTTGGAGAGGGTCCAGAGGAGGGCCATGAAGATGATCAGAGGGCATCAATATATAAGTATCTGAAGGGAAGGTGTTGAGAGCATGGAACCAGGCTGTTCTCCGGGGTGCCAAGCAATCAGGCAAGAGGCAACAGGCAGAGACTGATGCACAGGAATTTCCTGAACATGAGGAAGAACTTCTTTGCTGTGCTGGTGACCCTGTACTGGAACGGGTTCCCCAGAGAGGGCGTGGAGTTTCCCTCACTGGAGATATTCAAGAACCCTCTGGATGCAATCCTGTGCAAAGATGCTTATTGCAGAAGTATGGCTGGAGGAACTTGCTGTGATTACATATGTGACAGACTGATAACTATTACTGTGTATAAATTCAGGAACCTGGAAATGAAGAAGAGGCAGTGGTGAAGGAAGTCTTATGATTTAGTGTAACAAACGCAAGTGCCAGACGTGCAGTAGAAAAATCTGAGAGCAAATGTCTTTCAGCAAATAAGTAAGCAAGACAGGTATTGCAAAAAAAGTATTAAAAAAAATACGGACTGGAGAGAAAATATATCAAGGACAAAAAAATTGCTCAGAGACAGCAAACATATTATTTTCAAATTGAATATATATATATTCCTGTCCCAAAATATACACCATTTAATATGTTAGAAAAAGAAGCTGGGAAAACAAATCAAGTATTTGCAGCTTTCCTAAGACAGCTTAACATGTTTTAAGCTGACAGTTACCTAGAGCAGAGAATTACATGCATTTCCCAGATCATTAATTCACCAGTTCAGAATCTTCTTGTGATCACATAGGAAAGAAATTATACTTAATTAGGGAAATATCGTCTGGTTGTTAGGGCGACACCCAGTCTCCAGACCATAATGCGTTTCATAATACATGCTGTCAAGTCCATTCATATTCAATTTATTTAGCAGTAGAAGACAAAAATGTCTTGCATCAGATGTTGCCATCATATTAAAAGTAATTTGATTCTTTTCAGCCCATAATATGTAATTGCTGATAAACATCCAATTGGCTACTGGCAAAGGTTATATCGAACATATTGTTTTGTCTTCATCTGTTTGGATGTCTGATTTTACTGAGTTTGTAAATGTATAGAAAGACATCTTAGCATTAAGGTCCACTTAATTGCAAAAAACCTGTAAAAGAAATGATGAGGAGGTTTTTGCCACTGTCTGTGCCAAAAAAAGTAGTTGGTCTGTCAATTATTTAGATCTGTCCTGTTGCCTCAGTATGATTACTTTTTTTTTTTTTGTAATTCCCACAATAAACTGGTTACTATAATGACTTTTAAATTCGGCAAGATATTCTCGGCATATGACTTGCCATACAATCGTGTTGATGCTATAGTGGATTTAAAAGAAATTAACAGGGCAAATGGTAAGGAATAATGATACAGACATACATTTTTTTGCAACATTTTCATGAACCTAAGATAAACTCACATACAGATTTGATTTCCTCTTTACTTTATTTGATAGACCTTGCTGTTTTAGAATGCTTTAAGCTTTATGAACATAGTTTTCCTACAAGAAAGTGAATGTATATATTTCAGAATATAGTCTATCACTTACAAAGAAAGAAGCCTGACTTTATTAACTATGAACACTGCACACCCCCTCTATGGCGACAAACTCAAATTACAGGAATGACACCAAAACCAGAAAATCTTTATGTATTTGCCAACACCAAAAGGCATCAGCAGAACAAATCTATGTTGGTGAAAAGACAGAAGCCACCTTTCATGTGTTGAAGGGTGGGAAAGTGACATCAGAAATAAAAAGTGGATTAGGAGGCTTTAGGAACGGAGAGTTCACTAGTTGAGGGATGCATTTAGGGCCCAGCGGGAGGATGGATTAGTTAGTCACAGTTTTCTAAAATAATGAACTGCATTAAAGGCTTCTATTTTATTCCAGTGTTCTAACACTGATATTGGACTTAAGGGGAAAAATCCAGCTGAATAAATAATTTTTAAAGCTTACAGTAAGCATCTGTTTATTTTACAGTTTGCTTTTCCATTATTTAAGAAATTTTAACAAGTTAATCATAGTTACAAATTCTGCTTCCTAAATACTGGCCAATAAACATTACAGCAAAAAACTTACTTTTCAAATTTGTTTACAGAGATCTTGTGCAGACATATAAGCACCAGGCCAT
This sequence comes from Gymnorhina tibicen, assembly GCA_013399875.1. Classification (NCBI taxonomy): domain Eukaryota; kingdom Metazoa; phylum Chordata; class Aves; order Passeriformes; family Artamidae; genus Gymnorhina; species Gymnorhina tibicen. Next base: position 1,003,823 of record VXAZ01007128.1, on the reverse strand, counting down.
TCCATCTGAAAATTTATTACCCTACTACCAAGTGAATGCCTTTATGTTATTGAGAACATGTTGTTTCTTGAGGTTTTATTAAACTGAGTGAAAGGATGACTTTCCTTATACTTATCAGACAGACACATCTATCAAGAATTAATATGAAAAAAAATCAACGTGCGTGCTTTTTTGCAGATGAATATACTCTCTCTGCATACTGAAAAAATGGAGGCCGTATTTCGATTTACTGTTCTATCTAGCCTGACTTGTCTGATCTCCTCGGGCTGCGCAGAAAAAAATCAGGTCCCCGTGTCGGAACTGTGAGCATACTGAACTACTCCAAACTTATTGGTAGGTGGCCAAACTCCTATGACTGTTGCAGGAAGATTAAAGGTAGCTTTGAAATCCTCTCTGTCTTCTGTCATCGACTCTGCTGGGAATACTTGTTGATATTCCAAAACAAAGGAAAACTTATTTTCCCTTTCTCAATGAAAAGGCAGCAATTGCCGTGGCATTTGCCAGTTTATCAGAGGTTAAATCATGATTTAAATATAGTGAAGAAGACCAGCAAACATCAGCTAAAAATGTATATTCTGCAAATCTTAGGATTTGGTTTCATTTCATTACACTGTTGATTTTAAAAGCTTACTAAAAATGTGGTAAAGCGAGCAAGAAGCCCAAACCCTCCACTAAATTAAAGCAACTTTAACTTTGGAATAGGCAAACCTGATACAGACCTTCATCAATGCTGAGCCCTGCTTCTGTACTGAGTACTAAACCACAAGTTCACATGGTAATATTTTGAATCTTGGGCATTAATTCAAATTCTTATCTGACATCACCTTCATAACTTAGCTGAATCTCCTTGGAGCATATTTGCTTTCCCTTTCTTACGTTTTTGCTGTATGTTTGTGAACTTCTTTCCTCAGCTGAAAGTATATGTCATAGGTGCAAGAGAGTTACTACCCAGATGTAACTGGTTTTAAAGGATTAATAATCCAAATACAGTGTGGTAAATAAAGAACAAAAGTGACCCCTCTGTATGCTTCGCCTTTCTTACAACAATAGCCAAAGCTTTTTTTATGGTTTCTTTCCCATTGTCCTTCTTGCCTTGTATTTCCTGTCTCCTAGTTTGAAATGCAGCTTTTGATAATGTACAGGTACTAACCTACATGTACAAATGCAGATTAAAAGGATATAGAAATGGGAACATCAAGATATAAGGAAAACATAGTTGGTGCAATAGGAAGAGTTTTATATCAGTAACTGTGCACAAATAAAGCAATACCTGAAACTATATTGTACCAGTTAATAAATGTATTATATCAGGCAGTACCATATTGTTAGTAGTTTATGCTTCTACCGGAGTTGAAAAAACCAGTAAATTTCATAGCATACCTCTGTCTGTTAATCTAAAAGGACTTAACAAAAAAAAATTGCATTTCTGTTGCAAACAAAAAGTTGCCCATGTCACTCAGTGCCTAAGGTGGCTTTTGCATGATGACTTGAATCTTTTCACCCAAAAGAAGATCTCAAAAGAAAGGCCACTGAAGAAAATGACAATATTTATGAATATTTATGAAGGGAAAATATACCTGAATTCCTACAGGGACTCTGAAGCAGATTTTGTGGGCCCTGTGCTATACCTTTGCCCTTACTGTCTGCCCATGTAGGCTGGACCACAAGCCCATGTTCTTCTCTGTAGACTGAAAATCTGATGTTTTCATACCCTTATTCAACTTACCCCAGGAATAAAATAAAATTACTGGTATTATATGCATGAATAAATGGGAGTAGTTTAGCTGGGGTCTTCCACAGCAATTAGGGAATGACCTGTTGCAGTGGGGTATTCGTTCCAGCAAGTACTGGAGAAGGCAGAGAAGCCATAGGCAGCTCTTGCTCCCTCATCTGGCATATTCTAGAAGGGAATGAGAAATCACATTTGTTTTTTTCCCTGCACTTCAGCTTATAAGTGCACTTGGCTGGATGATGGCTTTATGTAGCCACTCCACGTATCAGTGCTTTTGTTCTGTCAAGAACAGCCACCACTAACAAAAGCATCTTCACAACTCTCAAATAAGGTTTAGCATCCCCGGAAGACAAAGCAGAAACACAAAAGTGGTGATTTGCCTGGGACATAACCACTGTAATACACAGATCAAATCTTCTCCTGCTCTTCCCACTATCAGATTTCACAAAAGAAATATCCAAAGATTTCAATCCATGTCAAAATAAGCAATGCCATTCTGTTTATATTCTTATATATATATTCTGATGTGGATGAAATCCTTCCTCCACTGTCTCCCAGCAGCTGATGTGCCATCCTAGTAAATGGGAATCAGGAGTCTCTTTTCTGTGGACTAGTTTTTCTTAACATCAGAATGGAGTTTCATCTATTAAAATTAAATCCAAATAATACTTCCTTTCAAACAGTTCTGTTGTATTCCCTCCTTTCTTGCCTATAACCAGGTGTGAAAATTGACTTAATGGCACATCCTAGTTCTAACAAAGTGATTAATGGATATTATGAAACAGTACAATTAAAATATAAGCCAGCACCAATCTTTAGCCTAAATTTTCACTTCCTTGCCTCAGTGTGTTCCAATGATACGTTCAAAAAGGATGCCATATTTGTATCCTCAATAGTTTGATTTTACATATACATATATACATGCACAAAATTGCACATGGGAAGACAAATTATATTGCCAATTCTATTACACCCACCCAGGCCACAACATTTTATCAGTATGTGGATAGGTTTTCTTAAATGTTTGAAACTCTCAGTGCAGGATTTAGTATCGCAAAGGTAACTAAAAGCAACAGTGACTGGTTTGTAAACTTCTTGTTCATGAGCAACATTTAATGAGCTATGAGTACAAACTTCTGTTACTGGCTGAAAACGCTTACTGATTTTATTTCACTCAGGCAAACATGCTCCTAAGACAAGAAAAAGGCTTAACAGGAAGGTTTGCCTCCAGAAGCTTGTGCTTTTATGTAGAGGCACAGAGAAGGTTGGTGGCACGAGAGCATGTAAGATGTGTTTAATGGGGTGGGACCTTGGCTCTCCCCGGGTTTTCCATGCAAAGTGAGGCAGTCCCACCTGTCTGCATGCTCCACAAAGGCAGAACAACAGACGTGACCACGTGTCTGACACACTGAGCTGTTGATCTCTGCTTTTCTGGTCAGTACATAGGTCATTTGCCAGGCACAGAGAGTGCTTAACTGAGTTTGGGGAGGAAACGCCTGTGACATTTCTTCTATGTGCACTTCTAGCCCCAAAACTGCAATGGCCAGTGACAGGGCAGCAGCTGTGATCTGTAACAGATGTGCTGTGCTTCGTTTCCTGCCCAAAACCTGGAGGGACTTGCACTGTGAGCTGTAATCTAGCAGCTGAGCTGGAGGAAAAGATTCATTAGAAGGACAAACAATGACACTGGGAGACATCAGAAATTATGAGGAACTGGCTATCAACAAGAGAAAAAAATGAATCAAAAGCCAAACAGAAAAGCAGGCTGGTAATACAACCCTCTGTATTAAGGTTATATTAGAGGTAAGATGACAAAAACAACACCCTACACAATGAAGAAAATGGTACGGCTGCCCATGGTGTTAACTCCACAACACTACGAAGACTTAACACAACCAGACTTAAATGGAAATATTTGAAACAGCTTCAGCTTTCAAAAAAAGTGAGGTGGTATCACTGACAGGTTCCAAGGAGACATACGGAAGTGCCAGGGTGGTAGAGACCAGAGTGCTCCTTTTTGAGATCCCAAATACTTGAGAGGACAATGGAAACACTGGTCAAGGAATGGGTAAGTATCAGGATATTTCCCTGCAACTCTGGGATCAGAAAGGCTCTTGTAAACCAGAATTTATTAGTGATGGAAAATACAAATAAGGCAGCTTCACACAGTTGCTCCTGGACTTCATGTCAGCCCTTCCAATGTGAAGCCAAAGGCAACTCTTCAACATCAGAGTTAACTCCTAGGCTAGGCCCAAATCTAGGCCCAATCAGAGACATGCTGATGTAAGGGCTACCATGTAATCCAAGTATGCAGCTGCATGGGATGGGTAGAAAACTGCCTTGAAGTGCTGAGGTTAATGTTGTTGTATCACTCTTGAACTCAGCTACAAACACAACGTCCATCCTCCACAAGGATGCACGATGGAGCACTGCCATCTGCTGCCTATGTCTCAGCTCCTTGTTGTGCAGCTCCTGCACAAAGGAAGACTAAAGGAATGGAGGGTCTAAAAATTACGTCCTTTCCCTCCTCATCCCATTTTTCAAATTTAAAATTTCTGCAAAGGTGATGAGGACAAGTAATATGGACATAATCTTCACAGGAATTCTTCTTATCCTACCTATTAGGACAGACAGATAGTAGAAGATGCTATAAATGAAACCCTGGGTGAGTAAGGATGTTTTTCTGAAGATATGCTTCTGTCTAATAATAGATTTTAGACTTGAAGATGATAGACTGGAAATCCTGTACTAAGCCACTGTTCATGTTATGTATCAATTCAGTTCTAGATCACAGTGATTCATACCAATCTTTAAAACTAAAAATGTGCCCTTATTAGAGAGGACAAACACAGAAATCTGTCTCTCTGTCATGTTCTGTTAGATTCGTAACCTGTAATGTTAAACAAAGCCCTTTCCCACACAGTAATGGAAAGAAAACTATTCCAGCCTGCCTTTCCTCTCATTTAAACCCCAAAAATTTCACAGCCTACATGTCCTGGCCCAGATCCCAAACTGTATTTCATTTTCTGGACTTGTAGCTCCTTAGGGGAGGCTATGGATGAAATCCACTCCATTCTGTATTGGAATTTGTCCTTTGACTGGTTAAAACTGGCTACCTGGCAGTGCCAGCTCTGTCTTCTTTTGCTTCTTGCCAGACCTCAAATCCAAGACTGAGACGTATTTTCAATAGTGCCTTCTTACCATATATTCCATCATAAAAAGTAACATGAGACTATCCATCACTGCGACTGGTGATGTCCAACAGCCTTCCCAAGGGTTGGGAAAGGTAGGGGGCTGCATCTCCACAGGTTAGCTCGAAGGTGAAGAGACACAGAGGGGAGAGCCTTTACAAATTTTAAGCATGATTTTTCTGACTCTAAAAACTCCAGACCAGCCGCTTCTTGGACTTGACTCCGTACAAGCAAACTGCCACCAACACCCGCTTTTGCTGCACCTGGACAATCCACTCCACCTTGAATGATGCTCCCAGTGATAGCATTGCAGTTTTTACATTGTTTTGAACAACTGATAACATAGGCACAATCTGGACAAACTGTGGCTGCAAAAGTGCCCCTGCCTAAAACTTCTCTCCCGGATGCATGAGACCTCAAGAGGCCAGTAAAGCTGATGGCAGTAAGAACACAGAGCATGTCCTTCAGTCCTTCAAAGGTAACCGCATCAAAATCAGTGAAGGTACAATTCATAAAGGTGAAATCAAATTCAAGCCCTCAGCTACGTTTCACCAGTCAGAAAAAAAGGAGTCTAGAGAGGGTAAACAGATTTTTAAACTAAAAATTGGGTATTTTAAATTCTCATTTACTTTAAGGTACTTCCAGTGAAATCAGTCTGTGTATTAGAGGAAACACTTAACATTTATAAGTCTCCCTTCTACCAAAGACCTCAAAGTGTCTTAAATCCTGTATGATATATAGAGTACTCAGGAGCTGGTCTGTTAGCAGGGTTCTGGGATGAGTTTGGTTCTACATCTGAACTTTCCCAAATCCACGAGCATTCAGACTGGGGAGTACATCTTGGGTCATCACCACTGTAGGCCCAAAGACAACAGGTGGTTTCCATTATACACATCAGTCCAAATTGACCAAGAAAAGGATACATTTTAACTCTTGATTCATGCTGAGCAGTTTGAAATAAATAAGAGAAAATGGCTAACTTGAGTCTACTTTGCTCCACACTCCACTGTCTTTTAAAAGCAAATGAAAATATTGAGGAAAAGCAATTTAAAAGCAACCCATGTGAGTAAATATTCAGTGTGAAAATAGTTCAACTAGTCTAAGAAGTAGACATGAAAAATTAAAAAATATGCAGATTTTGGCTATTATTAAGCTACAAAGAAGAGAAAGTAAGTGATCCAGCAAGGATTACTTACTTTCTTTTTAATATATCTTTACTGATTAAGAATGACTAAATTGATATATTTTCCCTTTTGTTTTTTGTCCAGATAAAGTCACTCTTGGGCAGAAATCTTCCTTATAAAGTTTCAGCCTGGAGCACATTTTTACAGCTGAGTTATTATCCTTAAAATACGAGTTCATACTGGAAATGCTGGCAGCCCTCTTAACTATTGTATGGCAGTGAGCACAGCTGTAACATGTTAAATATGCTGAAAGTACACAGAGGGAACAGAGCTCAGGGGCCTGGTAATAGAATAGGGAATCTCGGTGCTGGGTTGCCAGGTTTGGTCATTGCCGGGACTGAAAGCCATTATCCAGCAACAGCTGCTCAGTGATGTCCAGGTATCAGCTACCCACAGAGAAAGCCTCCACCGCAGAAGTCCGTCACTGCGAGTGGTGATGTCCAACAGCCTTCCCAAGGGTTGGGAAAGGTAGGTGGCTGCATCCTCACAGGTTAGCTCGAAGGTAAAGAACATTTATGACACAGAGGGGAGAGACTTGTGTGGTCCTTGTCCCGCACGCTGCCCAGTCTACAGAGGGTGTTTGTCACCAGCCTGTGGCTACTGGGTCATTTCAGGGCACTCAATTTTATCAAAAGGACGGTAACCACCAAAGACTGTTCCTTTCTCCACATTAGTGGATGGACCACATCCATCCCATCACACTACCAGTTTCAGAGGAATTGCCAAAGCAACACGGGCAAATGAAGTCAAAGTCTGCTGCTTCCGTTTTCTCTAAATGAATTTACTGCAGTAAATCAGGTAAGTCTCTCTGGTTTGCACTTATGCTTTACACTTTACATGCTGCAGTAATCTCTATAAAAAGCTTTGATTTATTGTAGCTTTTTTTTGTACACAACCATTTCCTACCAGCCACTGTGTACTAATCCATGTGAATGCACAGCAAGCACTCAGATCCTGACATTCAACAAAGAGGTTCTTTACTTCTTTGTGGTTTTGTGGGTCCCACACACTGTCTGATTTGCAGAAGTTTAGGTTGAAATTGAAGTTCTTTTGGGCAGCTTTCCTGAATTTCTTTCAGCTATTTGAATATTGTAGAGGTGTTTTAAAAAAAATTCTTTATATTTATTTTCTCTGGCATCTAAAAATCAAACTACCATTGCGGTCAACAGTAATTTCAGAGGTTCTACAAATGAGCCAAGAAAGAGCAGTTCAAGCTTTTTCAAAGTCATTTTCTAAACCCTACCTGAAGTAAATTCTTCAGGCTACAAGGCAGCTGATGGGAACTGCCTGCTACCAAATACTCCTCTGAAAATGTCTCAGACAAGAGAGAGCGCCTTGCTCTGTAGCCAGAGAGGAATAAGCTGGTGGTCACTACTGTGGTAAATGTAGCAGAGTGAGTCTTTGACCCAAACTGGATGATCACCCTTCTGTGAAGCACTGATCGGGCAGCTGAGTCTGCCTCGAGTTCAGTAAGATGTCTTTCACATGATGGTAAGAAGATAGCTATGCTTTGGAGGAATAAATCTTAGAGCAAGCTAGAGAAAAAAAGGCCAGCTGGATGGTATACACATACTGCTGAGATGAACAGTAAATTATTTGGGAAAAAAAGTCTGAGGGAGAAGAAAACATCCTGTGAATCCAGGTCACACTTGGCACATAACTGTGACCAAAAGAATGAAAAAATTGGAGCTGTCAAAAGGCAATGTTTCCACCATATTTCAAAATGACATGTCATTTCAGAATTTATCTAAATTTGAAGGGGAAAGAAAAAGCTTAGAATTAGTTCAATAACCCAGAAATGAAAACAGGGAGATTATAGATATTTTGTCTTTGTTCTTCTTCTCACCCTCTCCCCACTCCCTAAGTCTTCTCTGGGAGTGGAGTCAAAACAACATTTTCACAACTTTTTCCATGTCACTACCCTCTCCCTCTGCACATTTTCACTTGAAGACAAGTTTTAGAGCTATTATTTGATTTTGCCCACAAAGCCAGATTTTATTATCCACAGAGTATTACATATGTAATAATCTTGTCAGTTCTAGCCAGAGGCAAAGGGTAGCCTCAGAGGTAAAGGAAACAAGAAACATCCAAAGGAAGATAAATAGGGATGAGATGATAGGCAAATGGCTAATACTCCCATCTTTTGTTGAGAGCTGTGTGGATAGAAAAATAGTGCTCTAATTAATTCCAGAGTGACAGGGACTCGAGGGCTGGGTTCTGTGCACTGCATGCTTGTGAATCTTCATTATATGTGAAACCCCTTCCTCTAAAAACCAAACAAACCCTTGTTTTGTCTTTGACATCAAAGGATGCTTCATAACTAAGAGCAGATGTCCCGATAAACTCCAGTAGAGACCAACCTCTTGGCAGCCACATTTCTGTTCTGCAGTGACTTTTCTAGGCACATAGAAAACCCACTTGTGGGACTAAAAAGTACATGAAATGGTTTTCTGGTAGTATTTCTTGTGGTATCTTCTGTTACTATCGAGGAACTGCAGCATCATGAAGGACTGTCTTCTGGTGTTTCAGTTCAGTGTCACTGCAAATGATTAAGAATGCAAGGAAGTAATGCAGGAGTGCACAGCTTGAAGCATAAAACAGGAACTAGATGAGGCAAAATTTTTAGCAGAGGCTGTTTACAATTTCAATGGTTCAAACTTCTGTAATCCAAAAATCACGGTAACATATAGATCTTAGTGAATTTGAAAAATTTGGCTTGAAATCCTGGACCTGCTGATTAGAGTTTTGTCATCAACTTGAATGCTACCAGTATTTCATATTGTTTTAATCCTCTGAGACAGATGCCAAACTGTACACTACTATGCAGGTATCCAAGAGATTTTTATACCACAGACAGATCTTCATTAATTAATTATCTCTAGCAGAGATGATTCTGCTCGTTTTCAGATTCAGATTGCAATTCAGTGATTTTGGGTTTTTTTCAGTTATCCAGTTGTAAATTTTGTGGCTCTATGCTGCCTGCAGACTTGTTTAATCAAAAAACAAAATTTTATTTTCTGGCAAGACAGCCATCTTGTCTAGAAGCTGAAGTAATTAATACTGATAAGGACAACCAACCTTGGAACAGGAAAGAATCAAGTCTAATAACAACTTCCAGTAAGAAACCATCTAATAAATAATTGTTATGCACACTGAGAAGAATCCTTAGGCTGAAATGTTGCCATAAATTATTCATATGGAAGTTTTGGACTGTAAACAAATTTATGAAGATAATGATCTCTTTGCAATTCATGAACAAAAGTGGAGGGAGGGGTCAATCCCCAGAATAAACTGCGATGTATAAATCCACCAGCTGGAGGCATAAAGTACTGATGCAGAGATTCAGTGCAGAAATTGCAAAATAATCCCTGTGTGTTTTCTCCTTCCAGAAAGACAGCTTTGAAGAGCAACTGCAGAGCCAAATGATTTAGCATATCCTCATTTGCTGTTCTTGACCAGAGCACTAATCACAAGTTAGAAATCAAAGCCTTTGGACTATAATGGGTGAATCAAATGAGAACTGTGCACAGCATTAGCCTGTGCCTGCTTAAAACTAACAACAAGAAAGCGTGAAACCTTTGTCAATACAGACCGCAAGGGGTTGATGCAACTTTGGGAAACACTGATGTTCATTTTTGTTTGATGTACCAAACTGCTTTTCCTCAATTGAGGATTCGTACTGACTGACTAGGTGGTTTAATAAGCTGAATGAATTTCACAATGGCAAAGTTTACTTCCAGTACATTTATTTAATGGCTGAGGGAACTGATGAAAGGGAAATAAAAATCTGATGAGCAGAAAAAAATTTAGTCTAGAATCTAGACTCCCCCAGGACAGTTTCTTGTGCTTTGTATCCTCTGTACTGACAGACAACATATTTGCTTTCTAGCTAATTACCAACAAGACTAAAATTTTACATCTTTGATGTGTATGAGATCAAAGAATATTAGGAAATAAAAGGAAGATTAACATAATTGTCTTGTACAGCTATAATAAATTATGACTACATATACAATCAGACACCCCGCTCATCAGGAAGGCATAAACTAGAATCAATTGAACGATACAAGAATCTTATTTAACTTTGTTTCCTCTGCAGCTTCTCACCTCTCCTGACACCCACCACTGGATCCCAGATGGAAAGCCAGGAAAGAGGCCCTCTCCCAGTGGCCTGTCTGACACCCATGAGATCCACGGAAGCTCCTGTTTCAGTTGTTGAGCTTTAAAAAAACGTAGCAGCCCTGTGCAGACACAGCAGGCCACCAGCAGGGGATGAACTAAAGGATTTCCAGGTCCAAAATCACATATCCCTACCACATGCTTGATCTAAAGGATTAACTGCTATTTCCTTTTTTTTTTTAATACTATTGTCTACCTAACATACCTACACAGACTGGGCACCAAACCTCTTTGGGAGCATTTTGTGGTGGTGCAGCATTTTCCTATTATGTATGCAGGACACGATTCTCATCCATCAAATCTGTGTGACAGTTAGCATGCTCAATTTAGGAAAAAAGAAAAAAAAAAAGAGGGGAACCAATGCTTTTATGTATACCTGCATCTAATTCATCATTACCATGGCTGGAATAATGTGTTAGGAGTGTTGCATTTTCTTTAAACTGTCCATGAGAACAGTGCTGCCCTATAATAACCGATAAACAACTGTCTTTGATTGATTTGTCTTCAGTCTTACTACACAGCATGTTTGTTTACTCCATAAACATCTTAGTATTCCTATTTCCTCACCAGCTGAACTGTGAGAAAAAAAATCAAAGGCAGCCAAAAGTAACTGCCTTGTAAGAGTAAAATGGGGTGGGAATGTTTGGATCGCTCTGGCTCATTAAGGTGACGTGAAAGGTCTACTTCTGGCTAGGAGCTGCGAGCTACTCCTTCAAGCAAAAGCATTTTGAAGGTTTTATTTGTCATCAGGTGGCAGTGACAATGAAAAACGTCTATTGCACTTCAAGACAGCTGGTAATAAAGCAGCACAGGGAACGAGTGACAGAATAACAGTTACTATACCACTGTAGCTTCTAAGTTTTTACAGCCACTCAGCTGGAGTTATACCATTGTATTAAAAGTGGTTTAGGGTATAAAAAACATTTGGTACAGAGGGGTTCTCTCCCTCCCCACTGCTGTATGAGGAATCAGCGCAACAAAATTTGGGAAAAACGGGTCTTTTCCTTAATTGAATTTAGGTATTTTTAATGTTTTGTTTTAGTTCACGCAAGGGCAAGCCTGAAAATGTTTCTGACAACTGCCTCATTCAGCACCCTTGCAAGCAGCTCCCAACAAATCCCAGTCTTCAAAGGCACATTGTTTTTGTTTGTTCTCATTGTAACAGATGTTTTGTATCATGTACTTCAACAAACTAATTCATCTGCAGAGGACCGCCTACTCTGGCTGGTGTGCATCCAGCTGTGGAAATAGCTCAAGTGTCATCTGTGACCACTTTCATTCCATTCTTCTGACCTCACAGGATCCCACTGACCGCATCCAAGCCCATTAAAAATAAACAGACCTGAGAACATCCTTTTAAAAAATTTCCAGCGGAGGAGTAATGCTACTCCAGGCAGGAAGCCTTTCTGGAAAGAATGTAACTGATGCCGAAGGAAGATTACACTCAGCTCTGGAAGTCTCCTCCAAAACACATTGCTTTTATCATATGAACTACCCAGTCAATATTAAGAGGCAATGTCATGTGTGATTTTGATGGAGCTGAGAGCTTCTGACTAACTCAGTGCCATATCAATTAGCCTGAGCACCAGACAATCAATCACCACTTCTGCTCTAAATGTACTGAGCTCCCATTAGAAGCTGCAAATACCGTGAGGCTACTTCATCTCAGCACACTTGAGCCCTTTTATATACTGCAGCTCTACTGTAATATATTTCTGAAGTAGAAACAAAATCAATCTGAATTGCTCTGGAGTGGAAGCATATCCCATTAACAGCTGTGCACCAAGATTAAAATGTATTAGTGGATAAAAAATAGTCTGCGTCTGTAAGAAGACAATTACTGCTTTCTTAAAAGTGACCAAATGAAACATCCAATAGCAACAAAGAATAGACTTTCTGAAAGTGCCTTTAGAATCAGTTGGGATCACTTCATCACAAGTCAAAACATTCCTGGGATGGTGCAACCATTCCTTGATTAGCTTCCTTAGAAGCAGGAGCAACAAGTTGCTTTCTGAATTTGTTGAGAAGTCGACTGCAGTTTCCCACAGGAAATAAGCAGTTCCTGATAAGATGCTGATCATACACTTCAATATTGGGTCCACTGTGTTTGCTAATTACTTTCAAACCACTTAGTCAAGTCACCCATTAAGAGGAAACAATTCAATTCCAGATCCACTGAACTGAGAAACTAGGTGACCAAAACTCCTTGTGGAGCTAGAATTATCCACCTGTGTAAGAGGGCTCACAATATGTCAAACCAGGTAGGTAATTTTGGTTTTGAGAAGCAACTATGGTGTAGGTAATTAGACAGCTTGGAAGGATTTTTAATATTGTACAACACCAATTACTAGGGTATTTCAGAAACATTTCAGAAGCTTTTGAAAACCTTCAGGAAAATTAGAGTCTTATATCAATCATCAGAACTGATTTGTCACTTTCAGGAAGTTGCAGTCCAAGTCCCTTAAACCTGCAGAGAAAATTTTAAAACTTTCTGGCAACTGCCCTATATTTTAGAGATGGTAATTCATCTTTTCACTTCAGATCAGGTGTATTTGCTATAAACTTGCTATTTGGGTATATCTAGGGGTGACCTGCTTCAAGATTCAAGCAGATCACGCAGAAGGCATGAACAGCTGGCTGAAGCTTGTGACATTTTCTGTAGTTCCTAACTCAGAGGTCAGCAAAATGGACTCGCTCACAGCGACGCTAAAGAATTTCACATTAGTGTTCACTGACTTCTCAGTAACTCATTAACTGGTGATACCTAGGGTAAAAATGGGTGCCTGACAGAAGGATCTTTTGGGATTTTAAGTCTTTGTCTGTCACACATTGTAACCTTCTGCTGATTTGGCTGTTGCTTGGTTTGTTTGGCTTGGGCTTCCACTTTGGAGCACGTCAGAATGATAGATAGCATTCTTTGAAATAGAGAAAATACTTCTCAGAGGGAAACCACATTTGAGTAAAACAATTGTCCTTTAGCACATAAACACACAAAAGTAATGCCTGTGATGCTTGTATGACTTATACTGGATACTGGAATTGTTAACGTCAAGGAGTTCCATCCTGTGTATTTATCCACAAGAATTTTACCAGCACAAAAGAGTTAACATAGCTTTTTATGCTGGGAGAAGCAGAACAAATATTGCATAATGCCTGGTTACATATTGTCCCAGCTCGGCCAAGTAGATGAAAGGAAACAGCAAAGCACAGTCTCATACTTCACTTGACACAACAGCACTCATGGCATGTTTCTACTTACTCCTTCACTTGTGTGTTGAACAAAATAATGAAAAGAAGCTCAAAGAGGATTCAAATGCATTGCATATTGTGGAGGCAAGTGAATATCACCACAAACAGATCATTGCTAATCACCACAGCCCACACTCTCAGAGCCATGACCTGTATCACTGATTTTTATCTGGAAGACAGATTTGAATGGCATGTAAAACTCTAGGAAGAATAACAAATGTACACATTTTGAATATTGTGAGAAAGTTCTCTCCTATTATGGTATTTGAAACTTCCCCAGCTCTATTACAACATGTTTATAATGAGTTCACCTGGCTTACACACACATCCAATATATATATTTTTTTCCTGAATGGATGCAGTTACACACATTAGTACATTTATACTATCTCAGCGAAAACATCCATGGTTACTATCCATGAAGTATGAAGTCCAGAATCTCAAAGATGTGCACATCACCTGTGGGGGCCAAGCAAAATGTTTTCAGGGTTACAGCCAAACCTGAACTTTGTCACCCAAGGATAAATAGTCTTGCTTTTCTACTCTGGAAAGTGGAGGCAAAGCAAAGGAAAGGATCAAACTAGTATGGAGTTCCCAGGACCTACACCGGGTCCATGCTCTTAACACAAACACTGGCATGGATTGAAGGTAATGTTTGGTGTGAGTCCAAATCTGAGCTCTGAGCCGTAACCCTTCTCTTGGCAGCAGCAGCAGTAGTACCAGGACTCCCTTTCAAAGACCAGTTTCCACCCCGCATCACCATGCTCTAACCAACTGCCTAAAATTGGCTTTATAGTCATTTCCTGGTAGAACCAACATGCCCAAGGTGTTGAACACCCGTGAAGATTTAGGTTGAAATGTTATAAAACTGGATATCAAGTGAAGGTTGAAGATGTGAACAGGGTGTTACTGTCTGCAGAAAGCAGCATGAAACCAGGGTCTTTCTTGCACAGGTCTTACTCTTCAAATTTTTCTTATTCCTGTGCTGTTCCTGGGGGAAGACATGGCCTGTCACAGCTTTAGCTGTCATGATGAGTGTCTTTGCTTGTTGCACGTGGAGCGGAGTTAGCGAGGGAGCTAATACAGCTTTGCTACTTCCACAGACACAAATCAGGGAGATGGGGTTCTGCATCTGCCTGTCTATCAGAAACACTCAGACTGCTCCTGACAAATATCCACCCCTTTCTCTCCCTGAAGCAAGACCTGTGACAAGCACCAGGAAACGATCATAGCATCAAACACTTCATCCTCATTTAAAATAAGTACATCTAGAGTAATCCTCTCCTTTCCACAAAAATGATATGGCCTGCCAGCAGGAAGAAACGTCAGTGGTGGAATGCATACAAACCATGCTTTTGCTGAAACACTGCTTGTTCTCCTGGACCACTGAACTCTGGGTTAGCCAGGAGCAGTAGTGACAGTGCAGATGAACCAGCTTTACAATGGTAGGTCTCTTCCCCTACCTGCCTACGGAAAATATATTTTTAGCCACAACCCTGTCAGATGTGGGACATCTGTGAATGTGACACCCACCCTCTTGGCTAGAGGAAGGCAGTAGACTAGTAATTTCCAAAGCTGAAAGCAGAAGTTTTTTATTGATAGTGCTAAAGAGGAAGGCTATCAAGCTGGGAGCTGACACAGACTCACATCCTGTGTGGATTGGGCAAAGAGGGGGTGCATAATGATTTGCAGATTGCCAAACTGCAAAAGTACAAAGGCTGTTTGAAAGCAGGCTGTGTGCTGTGTGAATCACATGCAGCCCTCTTGTCCCACCACGGAGATCAGTAGCAGGGTGTCAATCCTGTGATCCTCAGCTTGAAGTTGAAGTAATCATCCAAGTTATCCCAAACTGAACCCCGCAGGAGGACTCCACACTCTGTGAGTTCACAGCATTTTAGGAGGCAGAAGTAGATGGCTGACAATGAGGAACCCAATTGTCTTCCTGCTTTGGGATGTGCATGTATGGTTTACCATGCATAGAGAAAAGAGAACTTCCACTCAATTGCTCACTTGGAAAAGCGCAGTGGTGAAAGGCTGCACCTGGGATTTGGGGTGGATGTTAGAGACAGGGGCTCTCCTGGGCAACAAGACCTGCATTGACATTACAAAACAGGTAGCTCATTTAAAAGGCACGGAATGGGAAAGGATGTCCAGCAGACATCCTTTAATGAGAGGCTGTAGTCAGTAACAAAAAATAACAAATTGCATTTACACCATGGTAAGAAGAAGTGAGATTTCAGCCCCTAATTTCCAATTGCGTGTTAACACTAGGCTATTTGATAAGAGAACCTACCCTGCTGGAAGTGGATCTCTTTGGCAGGTAGTCCAAAGGTAGTGGTTTCACTAAATAACAACTTGTCACTCCTTCAAAATTCTTCAGATTCTGTTGATCTGTCACTGTGTTACACAACTCATTCTTCATCAATCCACTATGAAACAGCCAAAGAATGTTCAGTGTTTATGCTATTACATTTCACTATTTGTTTTTGCAGTCATGTAAGAAGTGGGTTGAAACCGTGCTCTCAACAGCACTGCAGATACTACTGACTCACAACAAGAGGCTTTGTGGCAAACACTGCTGAATGCATGGACTTAATCCTAATTCACACCACTTTGAGAGGAAAAAAAGGCCACAAGGTTACAACCTGAAAACTGTAACTAAGCAATTACTCCACTTTAGTGGGACTGAAATCAGTTTAGGAAAGATGCACATGATTTGCCTCTGCACTGTCAAGTTTAGGGCAATATCATATTCTTTCTAAAGACATTTGTAATGAAAAGAAAGCATTTGACCCATGAGAGTAAAAAAATGAATGTCAAATACTGTGAGACCTGCCTACATTCAATACATTCAATAATAAGCTACTACTTATGTTATCTTGGATGTTTCCAACTTCCATGGTGTCAGATCACAGTGTACATTTATACATTGATATAAAAAAACCAAATTGTTAGCACTGCCTCTGCAAAAATAATTTAAAAATAATTATGTTATTAAGATGCTTCAGCAGTTACAGTTGAGAAGGTGTTAATTAATCAGACACTTACTCAGACACCTCAGTAAGTATACCAGGAGTGAACACAGAAGGGAGGAAAAAAGCAAGGCAAGAAAATGCTACATTTGGAGGCCAGAAATAAGATTTGCTATAAGTCTGAGACTTTGCAAATGATATTCAAAAACCAAACAAAAGGTTTCTTACATAGATAAGTGAAAAACAAGGAGAGAACCCAGAGCTTGGCTCCCGATGCAGGGAGGATGGGGGATACATTAAAGATACTTCAGAAGTAGCCCCAGCAGGATAAGGACACTGTCTCAATTTCCTACAGGAACCATCAGACAGCAGAGGCAGCACTCAGAAAATGAGCGTTTGGGCAGAAAAATGAGTACGGACAAAGGAGATGAAAAACCCAGAGAAGTCAGTGAACTCAAGGTGAAATGGGGAACTAGGACTGGATCATCTCTGTTGCAGAGCTGGAACATATAAGCACAAGTCCAATGGCCAGGACTAAAGGATATTAATGAAGATAGAACATAGATAAATCAAAGATAGGTCTAGCTAACCTCATTTTTTAAAATAAAATGACCTATTTTCTCGACGAAGGACATGCAGCAGATCTAAACTCTCTGAAGGTCAATAAAGTATTTCAGGCAGTGCTACAGCCAGAAATTACTAAACTTTGGGCATGATAAAGGATTAACTAAAACAGAAATGATAACAGGTTGTGCTAAAAGACAAGCTATGCTGCTTCAGTGGGAGGGTCACTAAAATCTCCATCAGGATTGTTCTCACCCCATGTTTTTAATAATTCCCTTGAATAATAAGATTTGGGGAAATTGAAAAAGTTGTAAAGCCCATTAAGTAAAGTGGCAAATTAGACTACCATACAGGAAGGACTGGATTAAACAGAGCAAGGCACAAAATCACAACAAATAGGCTAACATGTGGTTTCCTTTATCACATAGGAGCATCTGCTGGAAACGTGGAAGAAGGAGAAAACATAGGTATATCAGTGAATTTCAGGATGACTGCATTACCAGTCGTGAGCACAAGGGAAAAAAGATATTTTACAATGCAGCAAAGTTGTCCCAGAGAAGAGAAGGAAGTATTAATGCTGTTTGCACAAAAGGCTGGAATCCTGTGAGCATTGGCTGCCCCAGAAAAATGAATTCAAAGTGGAATAGATCCAAAGAAGGGTCATTGTTGCAGCAAGAGGTACAAAATCCTTATGTTACTGCAAATGCAGTGATGTTAACATAGTTAGCCTAAAACTGAAAATGCAAGGACCATTTTTGTCTATAAATTAATGTGGTGAATGTTGAGAAGGGACAACAGTTACTGAATGTAGGAAGAATGTTTGACCAAGAACAGATGGAGGCAAAATGAATAGGAGCACCTTTAGGTTGGAAATTAAAAATGGAGTGATATGCCCCAGAGCAAAGGTATTTTGAAACAAACCTCCTGATAGGATTATCAAGAGGCATAAAATCAAACTATTTAATCAGGTTTTGCAAGGGATTATGTAGCATGCCACTGAGATTAGCTCAGTTGGTTAGAGAATGGTGTTAATAATGCCAAGGTTGTGGTTTCAATCCCTGTATGGGCCATGCACTGAAGAGCTGGACTTGATGATCCTTGTGTCTCTTCCAACTCAGAATATTTTGTGATTCTGTATGGTTCCTGGACATAGGAATTTCGAATCTTATAAATTGGTCACTAAGTCCTTAGAGTACATTATTATAATTCTTTACACAACTCCTGCACTAGAAAAATCATGATGCAATCATAAGTAATATATAGATTAGCTAGTTTCCCCTACTTATGTAAATTGGTCCTTGAATACACTCGGTGTAACATAATGGTAATTTATGGAAGTGCTTTTGTTCTAAGGATTAAGAAGGTGCCAGAGTCTCCTTCATCAACTTACTGCTGCAGGCATGATTCTTTTCTAATTCTCACTGTTTCACACCTATGCAATTCAATTTTCTTAAGAGAAGTTAACTCTTGATTTATACTGGTAAAAATCAGATCCAATATTTCCTTTTGTAGCTGGGACAGATTTATTTTAATAATTAACATGAAAACCCTAAACTCTAGTAGTATCACTGTGAGAATGTGTTTAGAGGCATCAATCAAGATAGGCCCTTGTTCCACCAGACTTTTCACAAACTTCTACTAAAAACTATTTAGCGGTATGACAGTTTTATAATCTAAATAGATTTGGATTAAAAAAAGACAAATCTGAAACTGAGCCTGAGAGAAAGATGTTTTCTCCAAGGTCAAGGAAAAAATCAGTGGCAGATGAAAAAGTATCTGTCACTAAGTGCTCTAAGCCTACATGTATTCTTTGAAGCCAGTGTGAGGAAAGGCAAGCTCAGGTCAAAAAGGAACTGCAGCAAGGATAAATATAGCTATAGAATACATTCATAGCTGAACAAGTATGCATGATTTCCATTTGGAATTTTCTTTCAAAACCAGTTGAAGCCTCTGGGACAAAACCCCAAATGAATACCGTATTTTAAAAAATAGCAATTTAATTAACCTTGAAGATTACACCTTGATTCATACATAATTTTCTTCCTATTCAATTGTTTATAAAAGGACATCTTGTCAATAGCCTAAAACTTGACTTGATCCTTCACTAACAAAAATTCACCTTTACAACTTTGACAGGTTGTGCCAGTCTTTCTAAGTCCTATTTTGAAGTTATCACAATTACAGTGTTGCCCTGGCATTACTCTAGTTGTAAATCACAGGCTTTCCTCAAGAATCCTCCTCTGGGTTTGCAGAACCCCAGAGCCTGTTTCCTTCTCCAAAGCTGCCCAACGCTTCTGTAACGGAAATGCTGATTTCCTGCAGAGCAGGGATGGGGTTCGGGAGGCAGAAAGGAGAGCCAGGTCCCCTTCTGCTGGTGAACTGTCCTCTGGTAACATCTTGTATTCTTAACTGTGCTATGGAAATGAGAACCACATCCCCATCATGGGAAAGGCACCCAGAGATCATTCCCAGCCTTGTCACCAACTAGTGTGAAACCTCTGTGCTCTCAGACCACAGAGCGCATTCAAAGCCCTTTGCTGTCTGTGGCAGATGAAAATTGTTGCCTTTCCCTTCCACCATCACAGAACTTGCATGTTTGGGAGTTGCACCACATGACCCTCTTTGTTACAAGCAGGCTGGGGTCCTGCCTACGACACGCACATCGTCTGATTTGCTGTAAGCCAGCAGAGCAGAACACTCTCTGCGGAAGGCAAGTAACATCAGCATCAACTGCAAGACAGTAGACAATGCCAGGCACAAAATAAGAGAATGGTTCATGATGGAGGGTAAATTTGAGAGGACTGTAACACACAAGTCACATACCTCAGCCTGTTCGCAGCACATATATGCATGCATAACCAGAATGCAATACACGGGGCAAAATACCTGATGGTGAGCTAAATTCAGCACTCTGCTGAGCCCTTTACTTTCCGCACACTGATTAATCTAACTCTTGGCCTATCATTAATAGCATGTGTTTACACAGCCCATCACTCTCTTCTAATCCTATCACATTCTGCCTACTTATTAATCTACCACCTGGAAAATAACTAACTTGACCAGTGCTCACCAAATGAGGAATTTTTGCTCAAAATGGCAAACACAACATATCAATCTTGCAGATTTGTGTTCAGGATTTTGACTCTGTGTAATTCTAAAACTTGATGTAAATGCGTATCTCAATGAAAACAGAGACGTTACATATATTAATTTGAAATAAATAAAGTATTGCTGATATTCTTAGGTGACGTACACGGAGTGGGAAAAGTGAAAGCAGAATGCAGGCTTTGTACAAAATTAGAGATTGATTTTTTTAAAAATGCACTACATTCTTCCACAGAAGGTACTCTAATGTCTATTGATTAATAACTATCTTTAAAAAAAAACAGTCCCTTTTGATAAAACTGTTTTTAAACAGCTGTTGTGTTAAGGTTTTTCTTGACAATGAAGGTTGATGGGTAAGGTTGCATCTTTTCTGTTAAAAAGAAATCAATATTCCATAACCTCAACCAGAATTTCCTGGCTTCAAAAAACTCTGGGGAACCTCTCAAATTTAGTGTCAGATACCTTCTTTTCCAAATATCTTTTTCGTTTATGTTTATAGATTTCTATGAAACATAGATGCATGTTTTTTTCCCCACTAATGTAAATGTCTTTAAACAAATCAATGGTTTATCCATTTAGTGTTCATGCTATCTGCAGAATATTTGAAAGAAAAGAAAATTTTACTAGAGCTCTGAAGTCTTTTTAGGATAAAACAGCACAGCACAAGTTCCTCAAATGCAAGGGCTTGTCTACTGGAAACATTTGTGGTTCTCCTGTCCATGTTTTCTAAGTGAATCCATATGTGGTGTGTCTTCCTGCCATCACAAAAAATGCTCAGTTTCACTAGGGGGCTCTAACAGAGTGTCAAAAAATGTTGGCAATCTAACTTAAATATATCTTTTTCTGGCATTCATATTAACTTCTACAACAGCAGAACAAAGGACTGGAGCAATACTTTGATATGATTCCAGAAGCATTGTATAATCAGACTTAAAAACCGCTACACTTGAGTAGGAGATGTAATTTGGCTGAATCACTTACACCTGTTTTCTTTTAGAGGTCTAAGTTGGTTGAGCTCGGGCACTGCTTTTCTGTCCTGAGTACTCTCCCCAGCACGACACCTGGCACTAAAGAAGGTCAGCAAGCACATGCTCACCTGCATCTGAAAAACCCGTTTAGGTAGCACTGAGACAACATCTGTATACAGTGGGTGCTGGGTGAGAGGGAGGAAGAAATGACCTCATGTGAGCCCGCCTGCCCCAAAGGAACATTGCCAATTACTGTCTTGATGATCAGAGTTATAGAATTGGCAGTCCTCGATTTTCTGCCTCGGGAAACACTGGAATTAAAATTGTTCAGCAGAACTTTGTCACTGGTATTTGGTTAGTTATTTCAACCTTTAAACACTTTAGCCTTAAGAGTTCAAGTAAGTTCATGTTCAAAGGATCTCTTAAAAATACACAGCTAAAAGTTGAAAGACTTGCTGGAGATTCCAATTTCCAAGGATTATTTCCTGTTTACTTTTCATACCAGCTAGCTGAATTCTCACATTTCATCTTGGAGGCAGGACTCAGCTGTCTGCAGAGGACATACTTTGTTTTCTTATACTCAAACAGGCAAACTCAAGATAGACTCCTGGCTCTGTTTACAAAAAAAGGTAGAGCAATAAACGTGAGGTAGAGAAAGCCATCTTGGGAGAGGGACGTGGATTGGAGCACAAGGAACTTCTTTGTTCCAGAGTGTAGGAATCAAAACACTGAAACTGCTGTGGTATTTTGGGTATTATCCAAAACAGCAGAGTCGCTAGTGAGAAAATGAAAACTGATCCATTTCAGTTGAACAATTTGTACCTTTTATGCTACATTCATGAACAACAATCAAAAGGCAAGAATCTGGATTCCTTACTCAGCCTCGCTTCTCACCAAAGCAGGGGTTTTACACTGCTTATGAAATAAGACATGTTTTTGTTGATGCTTTCAAAGACAGACAGATTACATTCAGCCATGGGCCACAGGAAGGACGACAGAAAAAAACAATAAGGGTGTTTGTTAAGACATTGACCTTTCTAGAAGGACTGTGGGGGCTTGAGAAACTTCCAGAACAGAAGTTCTCCCCAACATACTTTATCACTATCAATGGCAGATTTTTCCATATGTTGCTCTGCTTGCACCCTTCCTGCTGCCACTGGCACATTCCTCCTCCAGCTATTATGTAGAAACTATTCCAGACTGACAAGAACATCTATTTGTGCATACCCAGTGATTACTTATGGTCACACAGTTTTACTTGTAAATAAAAGAGGATAAGTGTAAAACCAGTGTGTACATTGAGTACTAGGGTAGCACATTTCTGTTGGTTCACTAAAAAAAGGTCACCTTTAAAGAGGAAGAGTATATGTATTTTTTGTAATAAAGATTTGAATCAAAATACTTTGAACAAATGTTCTCATTAGTAAAAATGAGATTATCTACATGTGAATTGGCATGTAAACATGTTTTTCAAAGTATTCCCTGAACTGTCAAACAGCCTTCAGGGACTACAGGAAAAACAATAATATGACAAATGTTATAAATCCCCAGAATAACTCTAATCCCCTTTATGTTTTGATTCTGTCATCACTATCCATCTATCCTCATCCTGAGGCAATAATGAAATACAAGACTTGTTTCAAACATGGAGGAGTAAGCACTGTACTTTGAAAGATATAGTTAACTAAACTGAGCCTAGACTACCACCAGTGCATTAAATGTTTTGCCAATTTTAATCCAAACTCACACTGCTATAACTCTTTTGGAGCTTGTTTTCCATCACAGCTATGGAGAGTGACCAGGGCACACGGCAAAGAAACAAAACTGCCAAATTTTGGGACACAGCGCAGTCAATATGGAAAAAAAAGTGGTGAAGGTTCGGTTTACAGAGTGCATTTTTCAAAAGTGTCTGAGTCACACATGAACCTCCAGGTAAATTTTTCATCATGTCCACATGATTCAGGAAACCTGTTTTCCAAAACTCTGAAGGTTGTGCAAGCATAAAGATGTGAGAAGTTTTCATGTGTGACCCTACTATGCCAGCAGAAGCTTATTTTTAATATTATTTATTCAGAAATAGCAATGCTACCTCAACCTATTTGATGTTATTTTTCCCTGGCTCTTAGAGTAAGACCAGCAAAAATCACTGATAACCAAAAATAAAACCCTTTTAAAAATTGTATCTGCAGCTGTTTATTAGCATCACCCTACAATATCCGTTCTATACCTGCAGAGTCCTTGTCTGTTCATCTGACTTTCTCCTTTTAGGACAAAAATGTTCGGACTATTATTTTCTTAGAAAACGAATTTTGGTTGTTTTCTGTTTTTAGGGTATCACAGAAGAAGACAAACAAGGCTGAGAATGGAAAGCAATATATACAAATATTTTCCAGTTAATATATATGTCATTTTTGCTTGTTAGGGTCAGAGGTTTATCTGGCTGTAGTTAAAAAGCTACAGAAGGAATTGGAGATACCATCTTTTACTATAGTGGGCTTTTTAATCCACCAAGTAAATGGATACAGAACGCACACACGCACAGATCAGGAAGATGTGGCTGAAATCAATATACAAAGGAAAATAAAGGAGCAAAATGTCTGGCAGGCCGACCTACTGCAGGGGATATCACTGAAGAAAGAGCTTTGTATTTGCTGCATGGGGAGGCAGGTGGGAAGGGAGATGAGATGGGCAGGCAGAGGAGGGACAGGCAGACACAGGATGGTAGTGCCATGCAGCACAGCTCTTCCCTCTTGTCAGCAAGCTTGCCAGTCTGGGAGAACACTGCCGTGTCTGTGCATAGCACGCTGAGTGAAAAGCCCCCTTTGTCTCTTCTACAGCATGGTTCTGCCTGTCTTTTTGTCATGAGGGACACTACGTGATGTTAAATTATACATAAATATCAAGTAGGTCTTTCTGTCGGAAATGAAAAGCTAATCATCCAGTAACATGATTTAGTGGATACTTATAATCAAAACAAAGAATTAACCACCACTGTTTGAGCAATTCAAACTGTGCTTTCTGTACGAGTTCATCTCTACTCACAAAGAATAATAAAGGCTTAACAAAATGTTCTCCTTCCTGGGGCAAGGGGAATGTAATATTTTTCTGCAGTGGTTTCCAGGGGGACATCACATGCCACAATCAATCATCTCATAAAATATTATGAAGTAAAGTGGAAGCAATTTAGATAATAACATGCAAAACTAACTTACAAGAAGAAACAAAAAGCTAACCAAATTAGAAAGTTCCCGGTTTCATCAGCTCACAGGGTTACCAAAACTCACATCCTTAATTCTGCCAACTTTAATCTTTTCTTCATTTTTTTTAAGCTATGGAGGTGCCTAGAATAGAGTCTATAGTTAGGCATGAAACTACAGAAACTTAAAACGGACACAGATTCTTTATTTTCTTTCAAAACAGGCCATTAATTCTGAAGTCTCTTGAATTCTCTGCGTGGTAATGACAAGTTTCCAGATATTTCTGAAAAAGAACTCATCTCTGAATGAAACCTGGGGAATGGTAGTTCTGCCTTTTTGCTTTTATACTTTTTTGGTACTAAATGCCTCATGTCCTCTTACTTAAGACCATAATATTTGGAAACATATGGGAAGAGACTAGGATTGCTACAGAAAACAAATGCAAGTAACCCACGACAGCAATGACACTGGAACAGAAATGGTACACCACTTATCCACTGTCCCTCTGCTTTTCCACCTAGAATCACACTTCCTTTTTTTGACATGACTCTCTGGTTGACGATGAACACAAATTTAACTCGGCATATTGAGGGTGCCATTCACTATAAAAGGCAGTTTTCTCTTCATGTCCTTATCAAGGGGTAAATACATTCAATCACCACATCAAAATACCTCTTCTAGTACTGCAAAAAAATGCTTTGCTGAATATTGTCAAATAAACCTCAAATACACACAAATACACAAAATCTGGGATTGGTGAAGTGCTTAGGTTTTCCTTTTAGAAAGGGAAAGTAATCCTTGTCTTTCTGCAAGGATTGGAGATTCTTCAACTTCCACAAGTCTGGTAACTCATCATATATGTGCATCTAAGATTTCTTGTGCTCTGCTATTACATCCAAATATTAGAATACAGGACTGATGTTAACTGTGAACTTGTACAATACATTTCATCTCCCTACAAGGAATACAGCAACAGCTTTACTCCACTGAGATGGAAAGTTCCCCCAGGGTCTGCAGAGAGGTGCAGCACTGCAGCAGTAGGAACTGGTGCCCAGTCAGTCCCACGCTGTGGTCCCTGCCTTGTGAGAGAACTGAAGAACTTGCCCCCAAAGAGCTGAGGGGTGTGGAAGCGGGGCTGCAAATTGGGATGAGAGACTTGTGCTACTAAACAGATATGCAGTGTAATCATATCCATGTTGCTGTAACTCTCACCAGAAGTTACACTACTATGAAGTCGAAATATTTGAACAGAAATATGAATAACAAACAATCCTAAGCCATAGACCTTCATTTTAATTTTACTCTTCTTGTATAAATCAATGTATTGATGATTATGTGGAATATACATTTAAATTTTAATTAATGACACTGTTAAGTGGATCCATACCTGAGAAACTCATCAAAGGTAGAAATGTAACTAAAGTGACCTGTATATAGTGGAATTCAGTGTGGTGTTTTCTTCTCATATATCACTAATATTTAGGCAAAGTGCATCAAAACCCTCTGTGAGGTAAACAAAAAATCAGCTGCACTACTTCTAATGAATGTTGGTTAGAAACATAAAGCAGCCTTAAGTAGTTATAAATTGATAAAGATGTCAATTTACTCAGGGGGGCAAATAAAAAGAGTTGACTGGTCAAATCATAAAGGAGATTCAGATTTGGTAGAGACTCTCTAAGACAGTTGTGCTTCACCTTCTCCACTATGTTGAAATGCATTACTGAGGCACCGAGGATCCTTTCTATAAAACTGCACAGGACATTTTTGATGGATAAGCATATAAGGAGTGGTCACGTGTTGATCCTGGCAATTCAAAGTATGTAGGAATGCAGTTATCTTGCCGTCCCTGAAGCAGAGCTTCAGAAGCAACACTTCAGAACTCGTTACTCTCTTAAAATCAATGCAATTAGATAACACAGCACCCATCCTCCCCTTTCCACTAAATCAAGTGGTGCTCCTTAAAGAAACAGAATCTTTACAGCAGAGGGCTCTTGTCACAGGGAGCAGCTGGCTGCTCTTACATGACCCAGGACTTTAATGTGGCCGGACAAGCAGAGCAAGGCTACAATGGAAGCACTTTTAGCCGGATATAACCAAGTATCCACTTACTGTTGGTTGCATAACATATGGCGGATGAGGCATCCATGAAGTACTCTGGACCTGCACATCAAATACTTTTAATTAGCATAGAAAAGTTTAAAACTTAAAGACTTACTTGAAAATATTCTCTCTATTACAACTAAGGTGCTAATTTTGACAAAAGACTTAAGTCTTATAACTGAACACGAAATTAATTTACGCTTTGTAAAGTTATTGACAAAGGAAAAAGCTTTCAAATTTCATTTGATAATGTCTTCCACCAAACTCAGAAGTCTGAGTGATTGCACCACTTCTATGAATCATAACATTTTATCTCATAAAGCAGTCTTCGATATTCCATGTTGTTCTCTTTTTTCATTTGCATTGTTTGCTTTCATCCATCAATGTGATCATGAACATGTCATCCAACCGACAGTGCAGGAGACATAAAATGTTCAAAGTTTATTCTCAAAAGTATCTGTATGAACTTTTAAAGGTATAACATTTTCAGAGATCCCAGAATGACTTATTCTGTTTTCAGTAAGAACTGCAGATCTAATTCAGAGTTTTTGAAACTTATTCTAATTGAAAGCTTTCATGGCAAAGCTGGCTTAAGAAGTCTGCCCCTCCAGGATCATTCTTAGCTTGAGCATCCTGGGGTCTATTCCCACCAGAGCTCCATATGCATCACCAAAGTCTGTCTTTGTTGTTCTGCCTTATGACTGACATATATTTCAAGGATATAACAATTTTACTAAGAATTAAACACATTACAGAGTGTTTGCATATTCATGGTGGCATCTCAGAGCCATAACTCCCTCTTGTGCTATGTGTGAACGGCCCACATGCTATCATAGCTCAGACTCAGCCCAAGATGAATTGTGTATTTTTGTTTCCTTTTGCATCACTCTGGGCACCACAACACACAAGTACACAAAAGATGTAGCTGTGGTAGAGCCATCAGAGGGCAATCTCACTTGCTGTCACAGAGATGGGTGTGTAGCACCTCAGACTGACCATGCATAACAAGGAAAAAGCTACAAGTTCCCACTTCCCCAGATGCCCTGTGATTTAGCTGATGAAGAAAGTGTTGATAATTAGTTGTATAACAGTGTGCTTCAACATTTGTATAAGTTTATCAAAGCCTATTTTTTGTTGAAAAGCAAGTTCAGCAAAACTTGTTTAGAACCAAAACCAGCACACCCACATGTGAACACACCTCTACTACAACATTTTCTGCTGTGAATCCCCATGAGTTAAAACACACTAGAGCCTCCACATCTTGCTGCTGCTCATTGCTCCCACTCTTGTACCACTGCAGTTCCTTCCCTGTGCCAGGGCGAATGTCTTTGGACTTACACTGCAAACTACCTAAGGACAATGATACGGGTTAAAAAGAAAAAAAAAGAATGGTTTTGGTGCAAACACATGAAACCACAAACTGATGCAATGATTCAAACCAGAATGGGAAAAGGGAGCAACTGTGAACTGTGGAGCAGTGGTGAAAGTAAGTGGCTGGGTGGCCTGAACTCAGTGGCCTGAATAAGAGGGAAGTAGTATGGCTCTTAAGCCAGCTTTGCTACCGAGAAAATTGCGTATGAGCTGCACTTGTGTATCTCTGGCATTGACTCTTCTTTGGTGCTGCCATTACTGAAATTTACTGAATTTACCTCATCAAAACAACTTTTGTTTGGCAAGTGCTACATAGCTATCTAAAATAAAATAACACAAAAGTCAAAGAGAATGACAGGAATCACTTATCTCTGAAGATCAAGTTTAAAGCACAGTTACCCCCCAGAATTACCTGTAAGCAGTACCATACCATCACCAACCCCCCCACCCCCAACAAACCAACCCTGACATTAAGAACAACCCATCATGAAGCTTTGCAAGTTTGGGTAGCTTATTTCAGGTAAGAAATTCAGGTAAGATTCAGGGTTGGAAAAGCAACCAGGATGGCACAGGACAGAAATAACTAAAATGGGAAAATGTATAGACAATGACCAGCTTCTGCGAAGTGATATGTTCCCAGAGAATGGCTAATAATAAAAATATACAATCTGGTTTTGACTTCCATCTCAGAAAGCCAAAACAAGACAATAATTTCCCAGCAGAGATCTGAGAGGGATATGCTGAAAAGAGAAATTCTAAACGACATGGTATGTAGCAGACTAAAGAATGATTTCAGGACACTTATCCTCAAGTAATTTGCTTTGTCAGGGATTATTGGATAAAAATGAGTACTTTTAAAGGATGCAGTTACTGGAAAAAATATAGCTGAGGTCAAAATAGTCAACATAAATTATTAAAAAAAAAACACTTAAAAAAATTTTAGCTAATGAAGGGGAGCCAAAATGAGAAAACAGTTCAGTAAGAATGATAAACTTCTGGTGTTGTCAACTGGAAATTAAGCAAAATGTTGTTTATCAGAGAAGCTGATTGAAATTAAGAATTACGATGGCTTTCATCACTGCTGTAAAGAATGCAGGAAACACTTAAAACTCTACCCAATGATACCTGAATACTACTAGAGAGCCCTTTGTTTTAAGTGACTCAAGAGTGCAAGCACTCACACAATTTTCTGTGGTATACACTCTGCCTTCATCCACATCCAAAACATAATTAACTGGGAAACACAGTAGACAAGTGCATATCTGACGTACCTGATATGTAGAGACAGGGGAAGCAGCAATGAATGGCGTGATTGATGTCTGTGGAATCATGCGGTTTGTTGGAATACTGTACGGTGAGGAATAAAATCTGCAAACAAAGAACAAAAGCGAGATTTTCTTGAACCTTTTGACTACTTAGGCTCTGACTAAATAATTCACTGCCTCCTGGGCAAAGACAAAAAGATTCTGCACAGGTAATTATGTCCATCTATTTCCAAAACCACAATAAAAAAGATGTGATGGCTCCATTGAGCAGATCTTGAAAATGGAAAGGAGGAGGAATATTTACAGAAAGCATATTTTTTTCACTTCAACTAGCACAAATATAGAACTTCACATAACAAGAAGCAATTATCTGAAATGCAAAGACAGCTGATTTTCCAGAGTGCTGGCTAGTGAAAGGAAATTTCTTACGTGATATCGAAGGAAACATTACCGATTTCATTTTTACACAGGGTACTGTTTTCTTTTCATATCCTAGTGCTTCAGTGCTGAGAATAACACATTCTATATACATGCCTGAATTATTTTATTAAGGGGTGGCTACAAAAACTCTGGCTGAAATTTTCCTATTCATCTAGGCAGAGAGTAAACCCCCCTTTTTCTGGTGAAATGTATCAGGAATTATGAGGCTAAATGCCCCAGGCAGCACTGAAAATCTCAGATTTAGTTGGTTTTATTTCCACTGTTGCATACTATGAGCAGAAGCTGCACTATCTCTTGCTTGATGGTAATAAATGTTATATTCTTTCTCCTTCCCTGTGGGTTAATGATTACTGATAAAATTATCACTTGGAAAATATCACTACTTCTGGATTGTGTTAGTACTTAATACGTGTGTGCTTGTAAAGATTTTTGCATTTACCCTTTTTTCAGTTTTAACTGTAAGCCAGAACAATAAAATTGCTCAAAAAAAGAATGTTTGTGGTCTTACAGTTGTCCAAATGCCGGTATTTTGGACTCAGAGAGAAACACTCATGTGCAGTGTTCTTTTGTCTGATTTAAACCTCATGTAGGCCCTTCTCATATAGGATGCACCAGCAAGTAACAGAAGATTCTGCACAGTGAAGTGGATTGCATTCCCTCTCTTTTTATACTTTTTTCCCCTTCCTACTCTGAGGCAATCAACAGTAGCTTTCCATGAGAGCTATGCAACAACAACAACAAAATCATTACTGGTGTTTATACAAGTGCCCTATTTCCTGATCACCCTGGCATCACAGATTTAGTACTAATCAGTCTAGTTCAGACTGGATGCATTCATTCTGGATGCAGGCTCAAATAACCACCGACTTCAACCAATAGCCTTGGAAAAACAGGCTGCTCTCTTTGAATGTTGGGCGGAAATGTTCAAAGTTAGGAGAGGAGAGGGAGACAGAGAAGCAATCATTTGTTCTTTCTATTCCAAATCAGATTTTAAAATGCCAAAAGCAGCAGGTGGCATCTGAGTGATTTTTTGTTTAATAGAAATATAATGCTATTTTAGGACCATTTATCTGCCCTCACAATGCTCACACAGCGACTATTTTAAAATTGTGCCTTTGCCCAATTTTATATATATCCTATTATGAGAATTAGAGGCATTTGTATCCCCGTGCTTATACCAAATATTAAGTTCACACAACATCGTGGAAGAAAGGATTTTCACCACTAGCCAAGTTCATCTATGGCACTAGCACGATGTGTATTATCTAACTCCTTTTACAGGGGTCTTCTCCCAGATCAATGTTAGCCAGAAATCACTTGGGCCATGCTCTTTCTAAGTGGATCAACTAAGAAATGCTGTGTGCAGCAAATGAAAACAGTCAATGGCAGACTGACAGAACTTAGTCTATGGGTAAAATGTGGAATGTATAGAAATACATATAAACCTCTTAAGCTAAAAGATAATATAAAACCAAAACTCTTTTGAGAAAACCACACATTTTTGTTCATTCTGTTCTCATTCTGTTCATAAACCTGGCACTGATGCTGGGCTCATACTCATAACCACATATGAACCTCTTGGACAAAGACAAGTAAAGGGAAGAAACAACTTTCCATTTGGAAGTAGTGCTGACTCTTTGGAATAAACTCTCCAATAAATCCTAGCAAATACTAACAAATTTACAGAAAATGTGTGTTAAGCCAAGAACTTGACAGACAGCTTGCCATTTCAGTTTCAGCTTAGAGATGCAGTTATCTGAATCGTACATAAGCCTGTAGAATATATACTACGGTAATGTGGAAAATACAGCCCTTCCAACACCCCTGCCAATACCGTTTATCTGATGCCGTTTGGAATGCTCTCAAATAAGCATCAAATAAAACATACTACCAGGACACTCAGCTGTATTGGGAAAATTTGTGCACAAGGGCATCAAGGAAGAAGAAAGGAAGAAACTCTGATGCTGCAAATGACAATGCAAGAAAATCCAGTCCATACATTTAAATTTTAATAATAATAATGGTAATAATAGTAATAATAATAATAATAATAATGATAATAATAAATCAAGTGTAACAATCCGAGTCACTGCGACAGGCTGTAGAGGAAACATTTTGCAGTCAGGAATCTCTTACATCAAGAGACAAAGGCTTGTCTTCTTTCCTCAGTGTCACTTGTGGCCAAAAGCATCTAATAATAAAGGATGGGGGTGTCTCTGCCACACATGAAGTACAGTAGTATGGTGAGGATAGAGGTGTCCTTGCTGGGGATGGGCTCAAGCAGAGCCACTCCGGTATGGGATGCTCAACCTACCACACTGCTGCCAGGGCAGGGCCCATTGACAAAGAGGGCTCAACATGCCCTCACCCATGGGACACTGAGGCATCTCCCTAAATTCCCTTTACATACAAATGGGCTAATATCCTCATATGTAACTGGCATTAAGTGACATGCTGGGGCTCTAATAAAAGACAGGGGGAACAAAAAAGCAAGAGTGGCCTATTCTGGCACAAACCCTACAGCACAACAAGATCTGCAGCTGAGGACCTTGCTATATTCAGTCTTAGGCTTTGCCTTCTTTTTCTTTAGGCTTAGGGAGAGGTGAAATGAGGTGGAAGATGCATGTTGTAAGTTCATTCAAGGGAATACAGGACTCTCAGTCATCAGAATATCTACATCAGAAAGAGAGAGGAGTGGAAAAAGATATGAATTATACTGGCTTTGACTAGTTTTAAATTATTTAAAATATTTAATATTATTTTTTCTATTTTATATATAAATTATTTATTTTATTGTAATTTTTATATTATACACAAATTTATATTATAAATTGTATTTATTTTATATATAATTTCTCTATATATTATTTTTATATATAATATAATATAATATAATATAATATAATATAATATAATATAATATAATATATATTATTGATCTATTATTTAATATTAAATATTAAATTATGCCTCCAAGTTTCCCGGCATTAAAATGCACAGCGTATCTAGTACTGTGCACTAGGTATTTTGAGAGCTGTAGGCTTTGTGGTGGTTGACCTGTGAGCTTTAAGGAGAGCACTCCTGAAGGCTTAGTTGCATTTTCTGCGAACGCAGTTTGCATCCTCACATTGGTTCGTGCAGTTCTTTGCAGGTGCAAGACAGAGTCCCTGCTCCTCAGCTGCAATTGCAACGCCAGAAGCACAAGCACGCAGGTGGCAAGGGCAGGGCAAAATGGACGTCACCCTCGTATTAAAAATAGACTTCTTCAGCATGCCGAGATTCCATCAGCACAGGGGAAACTCATCACTAGCACGCAAAAAGACGCTCCTGGAAGTTCCTGAAGGAGGGTTTATACGGGGCTCAAAAGGACACGTTTTAAGCGATGTTAAAAAGAAGCATATTTCCAGTGCATCACCAGGCACACAGAGGCAGCGCTTTAACAACAGTTTCTGTTGCTTAACAGACAAAGCACATACTCCCCTGCTGCACCAACCCTCCCTTCACATTTGGGGACTACATTATCTGCAGTGTCTGGTCACTATTTCCCTGCCAAAAAGTGGGAAAAAAAATCCATATGGTTCCCATTCTATTGGGGAACATGCAAGCTTCCAGACAGAATCTGCACAAGAGCAAGATCCTATTTGCACTGCAATAAACACCATTTGCTCATGCCTCGTGCCTGCGGGCAGTACTGAAAAAGTTAGATTCATAAATAGTATCCTGGGGCTCACATAATGTAAGAGTATTACCAAGCATTATCAAGGCAGCAATTTTCTGTTGCAACAAGGCACACAGTCAGATGTTTGCATTGGAAAAGACCTATTTGAATATTGAGCCCACTGGCCAGCAAATGCACAAAACAGTCCCCCAGATATGAGATACTAAACTGATACAGTACATTGCAGGCTTAGTCAAATGGCCAGGAGGACTCCAGCCTCACCAACATTTTAAATGTTCTTCCTTACAGTGCAAGTACAAGAGCTCTATCCTGTTCTTTGTATGAGTGCATAAAACTACTAAAACAATGTTAATGCCACAAATTGAAAAATCAATAGCGTATTACGACAGGCACACTACTCCCCAAAATAAAACCTGAGTACCTTTGTAAACACAGTTCAGAAAAGGCTGATTATAAAACAAAAATAGGCACAGAGAGATTCCCAAGTGAAAAGAGCTTATCTACTGAAGTGTGTGCATACCATACCTCATACTGCAATGCTATGGTACACTACGGGCTGGGTTCTCCACTCCATTATACCAGTTTTATGCTGATGTAACTCCACTGGATGCTTAAACAGAGCTACATGGGCATAAAAACAATATAATGAAATGGAGAATCAAGCTTTACAATGTAATAGACTCAGAAGAAAATAATCTATTCCTTAGTGGGGAAAAAATCGTAGTCATTTTTAGTGAAAGCCTCTCTCTCACTCTCTTTTGTTTTATTCCTGCTATAGATTTTCAAGGCAAATATGCAGTTATATGGTAATAAAAGTGATACTATGACACCATGAACAATAAGAACCTACCTTTTCATTTGGAAACAAGAGTCCAGATTCTTCCCTGAGGTTTTGTTATGGCCCACCTCCAAATCTAATATAATCCACGCCTCTTAAGGAACTGTGAATTTTAAGTACTACCCCATGACACCTGCAGAGACATGTTTCTCTAGTAGGTTTCCATCCTCCACATAATCCTGTGTGGACTTAGCAACTTAGATGCATCCAAATGCATCTATCAACCCTATAAAAAACTCTAGTAAACGTCAGCATGTGCAGTTAATCTTTTGTAATTCATAACTCTTCTGAATCATCACCTCAACTTGGTGTCTTTACATTTCCCATTCGCAGCCTCAGTTCACTAAGTTCCACACCGGTGACCCCAGCCGAATGCTACAAGGTAAAGGCCCTTGTTTTACGGATCTTTGGGTGACACTGTGCCATGCAAACCTTAGTGGCTTGGCCCATGCTATGGCCAAAGCATTCTGCACCCTTTTAGGCACAGGGTGGGTGTGGGCACAGCGTCAGCTTTGTGCCCACTTCCACACTGCCCTGCCCGTGAGGAAGATGCCCCTTTGCTGGGTTAACCTGTGTTACTTCAAAGAGCTTAAGAGCCTTTAAGTCTCTTTCACCGTGGCCACACACCGATGCCTGTGTCTTGTGTCAGCGAGCAACAGACCACATTTCACAAGCAAAGCACCAAGGTGCTCCCGGACTTTACTAAAATAAAACTCCTGAGCTAGATTTTCACTGTACATGTAAGTAAAGAGGCTTATGAAAACCAGAAAAAACTTAAAACTGCAGGATATGTCGAGATTACTATGTGAACGCCTGGGGAGATAGAAAAAATCCTGTGGGACCAAAAGGGTCCTGGTGATCCTCATGATACTGCACACAATCAAGATCTCACCACAAGAGCGTTTTGAATGATGGTTTAGTCCTGATAAAACTGAAAATATTTTGCCACTTTAGAAAGAAGACATATGTCAAAGTGGTAAGTAATTGTCACTCTTAGAGAGATATCTGGTACTGTAATTTAATTTATTTCTTGCCTTAAAAATAAAAGAATATTTAAGAAACTGCAGAGTTGTAATTCTCCATTGGGTACAATTTCTTTACCCAATCATCAGTGACAGTATGTTCAAACAACTGGGTGACCAAACCATCTGAGCAGCCTGAACACCATGGGTATTCTTTGATATAAATAATGTCTGATTCTGAGATAAGATTCATGACTTCAAAAAAATTATTCTTGAATTAAAATTATATTAGTCTCAAAGGATCATTCCAAATGGTTTCCAAGATGTTCACACAACTGACATGCAGGAATTTATATGAAAAAAAAGCTTGTTGTCCACATGAAACATTGGTGGATTATGAACCGGTGATGTTTTTATTTATGGACTATAATGTTTTACCAGCTGAAAAGTATGACAATAGAGAAGAATGACTCATTTGGAGGTCAGAACAGGGAAACAGAAGCAGAGGATTCTGAAATCACAACTACAAACAAACTTTCTATTCTTCTGAGTTTGGTCTCTTCCTCCACAACACAGGAATATCACGAGTCCTACAAAATGACTGCTTTTAAAGGGAAATTAGGCAAAATAGACTAACTATTACCATTGATTTCTTTTTAACTAATGGGAATGTTGGCGGTTTTTTCCTAAATGCTTCAACTAGAAGTGACCTAACAAATATTTAACAGATAAACCCATTCTTATCTATATCAATAAATTCTCCCCTTCAGCTGGAGAACACAGGTGGGAGTATGCATGGAATTTGATAACCATATCATACATCTCTCTGATCAAAGAGTGACTGTCAAAGAGTTCAGGGCTGAACTTCCTGCCTCTCTTCAAACTGTTGTTAACCTAGCTGAAAAGAGAGCTAAATTTCAAGGATATCTTTTTTTAGCTTATGAAATAATTGGAAATGTAATCATGCAGGTAAATAATATGATGATGTAATTTCCCTGCACAATTTGAGAAAAAATTGCAATTCCTTGTGTCGGCAAATGGCAGCTGAGAAATAAAGAAGAGTGTTGCTCAGAATTTTACCCCTAAATCCCATCTGCTTACACACTAATTTAAGGCTTTCTCCCTGTCTGGCATTTTTATTCAGACAATGCCATGGAAGCCAGCCAGCCTGCAGAAAGAACCCCAGATGAAGTAACAGCTCTATTATCAAAAATACACTGGAATCTTCAATGATTATTTTAACAAAAGCCAAGTCAGTAAAGGGAAACTTTACTGGTTTCCACTTCATGACAGAGAGAGATTAAAAAGACATCTACTGACATTTGCCAAATAGAGATGGAAACTATTAGGAAAAAACAACTTCCCATTCAAATGGATATTGCAAACAAGAAGGCATAAAAAGAAAAGGAAAACGAAAAGAAGAACTTGACAATATAGCATTATATGCTTCAGACAAGATATGACTGAATGGATTTGATTTTCAAAAAGTTTCACCACAGAGGGAGAAAACAGAAGATGAAATTCAAAATAATTTTTAAAAAGACATAAAACATGCATTCCTTACCCATTCTGTATAGCAGCTGTTGGATCGTAAGTCAAAGCCATGCCAGCCTGCACATAGTTAGGGAAGAAAAACAGATTTTTACTATTACTGCAGGAAAAGAAAAAAAAAAAAAAAGACATGAAACATATTCTAAGCCAATTTGAATAAAAACTGAATGCAACTTAAATAGAAATCTAAATTCTCAAGGGAAGGTCTGATTGTCCAAAGCAGCATGGACCGATTGGGTACCTCCCCTGCCTGAGAGATCACTGAGAAACAGATCTGTTCAGTCTGTTGGTTGTCATCTTTCCATAACATTTAGGGCAAATGGTGTTTTTTGCTACACATTTATCAATTAATAACTCCACTGAGATCAATGCCTTTACAGCTGATTACTCACTATAACAAGACAGGCCCAAATCCTGCTGTTGCCTGTGAGATGGGTGGTTGGTAAATATTCCAAAGCCAACTTCATGAGAGCTTCACAGGAAGGAGTCTCATCTTTCCTACAAAGGTCACACCCTGCATGACCCTGCCAACCGTTTCCCCGGGGTGAAACTTTACTTAGAGTTAATTCATTACCATCAGACAAGAAACAAAAAATGGGCTGTGAAGCAGAAAAACTTGAGCTTTCAAACAAGGCTTTTAAAATACTTCAGAGGTCTGGACAGCAAAAGAATTTGTTAATGTGTTACACAGAGCTTTTCAGCTGCCATTTACCACCAGGCAAACCATGACCTGTGCAAAAGGATTTGCCAGTGTCAAAACATTGTCCAGTTAACAACTGTCATCACTGCCACCGTTAGCAGACAAATCCACAGGTACCACAGGAAAGACAGTGAGACAGCAGGGCTGGAGACAAAATTAAGCACTCCACCTTATGCTCCAAGATAGCAATCAGGGTCATTTGGGAAAGACCTTTTTTCCCCCCAGCATTTACTTAAACACCCATGAACTGACAACCTCTCCTCCCACACACTGCATTTGCTTTGACTTTTTGCCTTCCTTATCGATTTTTATCCCTCCCTTTGTGAAATGCTTTCCAATGTAAGACACTACCAAGAGATGGGAAGAAGTTGTCCTTTGTGCAGGGTTAGAAGCATAGGGGAGAGGAACCCTGTTGCTCAAGGTGCTGCTCTCCCTGTGGGAGCAGCTGAAAGAAATGCCATGGCACCATCCCACCCCCAAGGCACTGTATTTATCTTCGTTTTTCTTACACGTCCTATGCTTGTTGCCTGAGACAGGCAGCATTTTCTTCAAGGACAGATGCTTTACCAACCACGTGGCATGGTCTGTGCTCCTGCTGGGAGCTTTTCATGCCCCTAAAGCCATCTACGGAAGTACTTTTGAATAATGGCATGTGCCCCCTTCCAGATGGCTGCGCAGACAGGTCAGGAAAGCGTTTGGGCTTGGCTGGTTCCCAGGCAGGCAGGTGAGCAGCCAGGGTAAATGCACTGGTGATTAGCAGGCAGAGAGCGGGCAGCACTCCTGGAAGAGCCAGGTTAGCCCAGCAGCTGCAAACTGCTCTAAGAGGAGATGGTCCAAGTTTCCAGAGGCCAAAAATAGCTTCTGATCTGAAAAGCCAGGTTTCCCGCTACCTTATGTCACCAAAAAAAAGGTTCGTGTCCTTATTAAATTTGTATACTTTTCTCATTATTCTTTTAAGCAGATGCTAGGGCAAATGTTCTGCTTTATGAAAATGCCACTGTTTTAATAAAATATGTAGTCTCTCCCAAGCAAAGGATAATTCAGGAGACTAAGTCCAAGTGCATGTGGCTATTTTTAAAAGAAGTATTGATTTCATACAAAGAAAAATAAAATGGCTATTTCTGCAAGTTTAAAATGTCAGAGAGCTGAATTT
Source organism: Gymnorhina tibicen (assembly GCA_013399875.1). Taxonomy (NCBI): domain Eukaryota; kingdom Metazoa; phylum Chordata; class Aves; order Passeriformes; family Artamidae; genus Gymnorhina; species Gymnorhina tibicen. The sequence goes on along the minus strand of VXAZ01007128.1, from coordinate 965,422 downwards.
AGGGTGACCTAAACCACTACTGATTTTGATGTAAAAAATAAATTATCTTAGAAAATCATCATCCCTTACTTAACTTGGTTTTATATTCTTAGGTCTTATACATGCTCAGCATATTATATTGTTTAGTAAGGTTGCATTAATTACTAATGGAAATGTATAAACTTCAAAACAAAAGAGTAAAGAAAACTTCAATATCATAAACTTTTTGATACAGTGCATTGTATTTTTTGCAATACATTTTTGAGGAAACATACTGTCTTGTTTTCCTTTCTCTTTTCAACACGTATAAACTTTGTTATAGCTCTCTTTTTGTATTCCTGCACTGGTGAAGACAACTTAAATAGTATGTACAAGCCCTAGAGGGACAGAAAAATTATTTCTAACAATTTGTTTAAAAATACTCGTTAAAATAACTTAAGATATTCCCTATAAATTGAGGTGTTTACATTTTAACATTTCATCACACATCTACTCGAGACTGAGCAAAAAAAAAAAAATTCTTTGGAAACAAGAGAGCCAAGCTTTCTAAATTAAGGAGTTTCTAGATCTAGTCGTCCTTAGAGTTCCTGGATCAGAGTTCACTATATCCCACAGCTTGAATTAGTGACCTGGGGACAATATGGCAACAAGGGAGGTAGGTCTGGGAGGAAAAGTGAAAATAAACAACTGGTATTATTTTAATTTCTTTGACATAAATAAGAATGAAGGTGCAGAAATGACAACCTGCAGCAGCTCTTTCACTGCAGCCCTAATGATGCTTGCTGTCCACGTGAGACCTGCAAACACACATTTGTGTTCCTTTCAGTTCCTTTTCTCATGGATATTTGAGCACATGGTCATGGCATGGACACTCATCTCACCCTCCAACCCCATCACACCCCAGACCTGTGTGTGGCTCCATGCAGACAAACTGAACAAACTCAGTTCTCTAAACTGGTATTAAGAACAGGGGACCCAGCTGTGTGCCTGAAGAATACAAAATGTGAAAGGCTAGACACTCATCTCCTCCTTAACCACGTTCCATATCCATACCGTGTGGAGACAGATTACCAGAATCTGTTCAAGTACTTCAGCAGTGACCACTATAAATATCACCATCACATTTACCAGTAAACGAAAAGTTTCACATTAGACAAATAGGACACAGCGTGTGGCAACATGTGCATATGGTAACCACCTACAGTTGGCCCAGTAATATTGCTAATATCCCCCATTGCTGCATAGCCTTAAACAGCTGCTATTTCAAATAGCTGCTAACACAGGACTATTTACTTCTTTCTCATCAAGTTGTACAATTCCTCCCTACAAAATTATGCTGGCTGGAAGCCCAGGAATGGCAACACTTAGCCTGGACCAGTCAAAGATTTATGGTCTGAAGCATCCTCATTCATCAGGAATAAAAACTGATGAGCAATAATAACTTACTGGAAAATTGTCTGAACTTTCCTCCATAGCAGACAAACAGGAATTCCAAAAATACCAAATGCAGAGTATTAAGGTTGGCCTCAGACTTCCACGTGAGAGAGGTCTAGCTTATTCTGTCAAAATCAGAATCGAATATAGCCATCATAGTGCTTAATACAGGCTGAGCTATACCAAGCACTGGCTGATGCCTCTATAGCAGCCCTTTGCTATGTTGAGAGACTCTTTTCTTCCAGGCCTTTTTACCCACTGGTTTGCTCCTGTTTCAGTAGAAGTAGAGAGTCTTATTCTTTCTTCTCATACTGACACTTCCTGATAAAATCGCACCCGAGGGAGTGGCACTGATGATGGAATGCTACTTTAGGAAAGTATTCGTCAGAAAAATCTTTTATTAAGGAACAAATGAACCACATAATTTTCATGCCACTCAGCCAGATAATGGCCTTAGACTCAGCTACTGAATGAAAACGCACAATGCAAAACTGGGAGGAGCTGTTGACTGTTGCAGGCAGGGAGGCCCTGCAGAGAGACCTCGACAAATTAGAAAACTGGGCAATCACCAACCATATCCCAGTTAAACAAGGCAAAGTGCTGGATTCTGCACATGGGATGGGGCAACCCTGGATGTGTGGACAGACTGGGGAACGAGAGGCTGGAGAGCAGCGCTGTGGAAAGGGACCTGGGGGTCGTGGTTGATGGCAAGTTGAACCTGAGTCAGCAGTGCCCTGGCAGCCAGGAGGGCCAAGCGTGTCCTGGGAGCCATCAGGCACAGCATCGCCAGCCGGGCAAGGGAGGGGATTGTCCTGCTCTGCTCTCCACTGGGGCGGCCTCACCTCGAGTGCTGCGGGCAGTTTTGGGCACCAAAATAAAAGAAAGATATTGAGGTGTTAGAGAGTGAGGGTGAAGGGCCTTGAGGGGAAGCCGGATGAGGAGTGGCTGAGGTCACTTGGTCTGTTCAGCCTGGAGGAGACTGAGGGAAGACCTCACTGCAGTTACAGCTCCCTCATGAGGGGAAGAGCAAGAGCAGGCACTGATCTCTGCTCTCTGGTGACCAGCAACAGGACCCAAGGGAATGGCCTGAAGCTGTGTCAGGGGAGTTTTAGGTTAAACATTAGAGAAAGGTTCTTCACCCCGATGGTGGTCAGGCACTGAACAGGCTCCCCAGGGAAGCGGTCACAGCACCAAGCCTGACAGAGCTCAAGATGCATTTGGACAATGCTCTCAGGCACGTGGTGTGACTCCTGGGGATCATGCTGTGTAGGGCCAGGGGTTGGACTCGATGGTCTTTATGGGTCCCTTCCAGCTCAGTATATTCTGTGATTCTGTGAAAATTCTGCACCTCAACATTTCAATATGCAATCGCTTAGAGTAATCAAAAAAAGGGATAGCTGCTATCAGTCACATTATAGAAAAAAGATCATTCTTAATGACTACTGGTCTGTTCAGAAAGTCAGGTGACACAGAAATTAACCCAGCTAGTTTAAAATATTGATTTTTTAAAAAGATTACTTAAACCATATCAGTTTACTTATCTCCCATTTTTACCAAAGTGTGTGAACTTAAGGACGTGAGGAAGGAATTAAAGTTTTTGTTATTTTTTGCTGCAGTTTTCCAACTATTGACATCGGTGAAAGAGATTTTAAAACCAAGAGATTCAGTCTGCACTTGTTTTTAAATTTAAGCTCTTTCATTCAATAAAGAGCAGAAAATATCAAAAAGCCTCTGGAAAGCAAGGGTTTCCCCAGGAAGTTTGAATGCCTTTTGTTCAACTCTTTACTGTGAAAATTTTTCCATGGGCAAAGACAAGGTGTTCTGTTTCTGGTTTGGCTATTTTTTTCCCCCTCTCTTTGTTATGATGTGAACATAAATGAGCAGATCTTCAATATCATGTGAAATAAAGTGGGTTTATTATTTCTCTACCCAACCCCTGTGATGTCTCACAAGTACAACACTTATCAGCGCAGTATCTGTCTTCCAGAAAACATAAATACCTATAAATTACCAATTTCTTCTGTGCATCTTCTGTGCAGCCCATCTTCTGTGTTGCTGGGAAGCTGATTTCATGAATAACTTCACCATCATATCACCATCTGCTCTCGGAGTACATGTCTTTACAACACTGTGTGCAAAAATTCACCCTAATATTGACCTTCTACAGAGATGTGCTATGTCTCCTCCTCAGAGGTGAGACTTCCACATCATCTCCTCAAACCTGCCCTGGCCAGCCTCTGCCTAGAGCTGGAGCACCTCTGCCAGGCAAGGCTGCTGCCACTGCAGGACCTGGTACTGTGCAGGAGACCACAGTCCCTTTGGAAAAAATTGGAGAGGCCTACAAATTAAAAAGGGGTGAAATCCATGGATGTGGGGAGTTTTCCCCCTGGATTTCTCCTGCTTAAGCTAAGATTTGGAAAGGTAAGGTTGTATACTTGGATTTAAGGGATTTCTGTGGTGAACTGATGTGGGAGTTAGACTAAAAGTTTCTCTTCTCCATCTCCACTGACTCATACCTTCACCCTTTCCCACTGGAGAACTGCCATCCCAGGGCGTGCTCTTGGCTACTACAGTGGAATCAATTGAAATTTCAACACTCAGATTCCTGTACTTGTTTTGTTTCCATCGCTAATATCTGCCAGGCATCACAACACAAGGATCCCTTGTGCCCTGACAGCAGATACCCTTATTGAAACGCTTTGAAGGAAGAAGAGAGAGTAGGGGAAAGAAATCATCAACCCAAATGAGATTAATGCAAAATACTGATTTAATAAAATAAGCTCAGTCACCAGTAAAGTTAACTTGGCAGAATTCCTTTCTTTGATTATTTAGCAGTTCTGTCAGAAATATTCAACATTATTAGAAAGACTTCTGAATTTAATTGTGAATAAACCCCCCCACCTTTCCTTTTTGGAGAAGGAGAAATCTAGAATGCAAATGTGACACCTCTTAGATATAGAGATGCATATGAAAGAAATGGAGCATTTCCCAGTGATGTGTGCTCCTTAAGCAGCTGCAGATTCTGAGGAAAACAGTGGTTGTGGAGAGAAAAATATATAATACTGATGTCAAACTTGAGAAGTGAATCGTGAGCCCCAGAACGTCAGAGGCTGCACTGATAAACACAATAACAAGTTCAGATCCCCAAATGAGTAACAAGAAACCCTTTTGTCCTACAGAACTGGAATGGAAGTCTGACATACACAGCTTCTGTTCTTGGGGTTGAGTCACTTTCTTCCCATTTCAATTTATCTGATTAGTTAAAATATAAGTGCTGAAGTCTACAAAAATTGAAAAGAAAAAAAAACAGACCAAAAGAGAACTAATATAATATAATATAATGTAATATTTCTGTTTCCACAGCCAGCCCATACATTTAACATTGTCATCTTCAGGTCTGTGAACAATCTGCTTTTGGGGATCTGGCACACCCATTTTGCCATCAGTGTGATCCAGTGTTATATCAGCTGTGTATTACACTCACATCTGCACACTAGAGGTGTGTGCTACAGTGAGTTGGCTTGCGGCACTCCTGGTATCTGTTGGGTACACAGCAGAAAAAGGTATATCCTTTCCCTGTCTCCAACATTTGTTTATTCAGTGTAAGAAAACACTGTTGTAGCAGCAGAATTTGGAGGAAAACCCAGCTACAGGAAAATCTCCAGGGCAAATGGCATGACATTTTTCACCAGAGAAGAAAATTTGAAGCCAAAATGAAAACAAAGGAAACTAATCTCTAAAAACAGGTACACTGCTGATTCTGTTTTAACTAAACCATGGGCCTTCTAAAACCCTGATTGCAGTGACAGTGATTTCATGTAGGTTATTGGTTTAAAATATTTCTATGTACTTTATAAGCTCAAAATCTGAATCAGTCTTTGGTATTTGTACCACTGAGGCATCTTTTCAAAATGTTGCCCACAATGACATCAGCTTGTGTCATTATTCCAGATATTTTCACTTAGTGGTCAATTATCTTTTGCCCTTCTCTTTCTCCCTCTGCTTGGGCTTTCTTCAGGCTCAACGCCTCTCTTTGCTAAACTAAGCTTTTGTTGAAAATAAGCATGCAAAGTGCCAATGTTTAACTTACAGGCATGCTAAATATATATAGTAAATGTCTTTGTGGGTGGTTTACATATGAGGGTACTACTGCTTATCTGGACAGAACTGGGAATTGCCTCTCACAGCAAAGAAAAGTTACTTGTCCAGGTATAAAATACATCTGTGCTAGACACTCAGGATTATGGAAAACAACTAAGTAGTACCTATCTCCTTGGAAGCATAAAAACAATCCACGTCTGAGTTATAAACAGGCCTGGCACAGAACTACTAATCATTTCTAAATGCATCTGCTGGTAAAGAAGGGACCATTGGCATCAGGATCAACTGCTTCAGCCCTTCAGTGGTACTGACTTCACAAAAAATTTGGGAAGTGTCTCAAACTACCTATTATATATTTTCCTCTCCAAATTGCTGTTTGCATTAGTTAAAGTTGTAATGAGTAGCAGATAAAAAGACAAACTGTTACAAAAGCAACATTCCCAAACTACCAGGTCATTTTATTTTTTTATGAAAGAATTAAAAACATTTCTAATTCTTTAGATATTCCATGAACTGAGCTTGAAAGAAAACAAAGGAGAAACGGGTAAGGAGGAAGAGAAGAAAGGAAAGGGAAGGGAAGCAAAGGAGGGTAACCTCTTGGCTCTATAGAAATAAAAAATGTAACTCAGATTACAGAAGCAAAAAAACCCAATCAATAGAAGTATTATTAGTGACAATTACTGAATATCATTATAGACATAGACCAAATTCAATGACAAGGGGATTGCATTCAATGGTGCATCTGACTGTTGTGATACATGCACCAATACTGTAAGGGTGATACTCTCTTACAAGACAATGCAACTATTTAAATAGCTCAAATTTTACAGAAACTTGCAAATGAAATATCAAAGAGTTCAAAATACTGTGACTATCAAAAAAACCTTAATCACTTTAGGATGACCAGATGTAGAAAAGCTACAATTTCTAGAACTGTAAACAGTAACAAACTTTAGGCAGATTTCTCCCTGTCTACCAGGTAATTTTCAAATAAAACTGCTCTTTAATACATGTATCAAAAGATTTTATTTCTGAGTAACCAAAACAAAGTTTCATTAAGTCTGCAATAGAAGATCATGTTGCAAAATTTATGTTGCAGTTTTTAATCCAATATGATCTCATTTTGTGACTACACTTGATTCCCTGGGTATATTTTCAACTAAAACAGTTTTGGGGAGTTACGTCACCCACCTCTAGACCTGTCAGTTGCAATCTAGGGGTAAATTAAATCAAATATTTTACAGACAGAATTTGAATATGATTATCCTCTATCACTATCTCAATACAATCTTGTCAGGTTAAGTTTCAAAACAGAGTTCTTAATTAAACCAGTGTGACTCAGGAGAAACTAGCCCAAAAAAGAAATTACTGAACTTTGTGCAGAAATTATGTCAGTTGCTGGGGAGAATTTCATTGCAAATATTTCCAAACACTTGCAGGTTTCACTGTACATTTCTTGCACCTGTCTATTAGATACCTAATTTGACAGCCTTATACAAAGCCATCACTAATATAAGCTCTCGGCTCTGTAGTCCAGAACTGGCCAACCATCACAAACACTCAGTTAAATGTCTCAGTAAATCTGCTGAACATTTCCTGAGACTCCAAACAAGAGTGTAAGGGTAAGGACTAGAAAGCGCTATTCAAGATCTGGCATTCTTCCCTGGTTATAACTGGCCAAGTAACCAAGCACCAAATCCACCCTCCCAGACCTCCCAAAAAGCCCTAGAGAAATTCAGTATATTTCTAAAGACTTGACTTTAATAGAGACATCAATTTAACAGCCAATCAAAGTGTTTCTATGTGGTTATGAAGCAAACTACAAAGATGCATGATAGGAATAAGATTTTCTATTGCATTCTGCAGCATGACCTGACAATTTTACAAAAAAAAAAAGAAATCCTGTCTTATAAAATTCCATAGAAGCTCTTCATAAAAAGAGAGCAAAACCTCTGAGAACAGCATGACCAGAGAGGTAACACTGCAGCAAACCTGCTCCTCCCCACTAAATCTCCTGCCATTCCCTCCCTACATCAGAGTACTGGGCACAGCTGTTTGTCTCCACTTTGCATGCTCAAGTTTGAGGCCAGTGACTGAACTGTTGGCGTCATTTCTCCGGGATCTGCCCTTCCGAGAAATAATCCTCATGCACGCTCAGTGCTAATGCTGGTTAAACCTCAGACGTTTTAGAAATGCCATTCACGAATGTATTCAAGAATTCAAAGGCTTATCTGAACAATAGCCAAAACACATCTTGGTCTAGATACCAAAGGATTTGGTTAGGGTGGAAATACTAAGGGAGTAATCTCTTGGATGCTGTTTTAATACTTTTCTTTGGGGAAAATACCAAGAAAAAGCAGAGGTGCAGGGAATATTTCCAGATCCTATTTGTCATCAGAACTATGACACTTGTCATATATCAGTTATTTTTCACTGCTCACTGCCTGCTCTTCAAAAAAGAAATTAAAAGAAATCAAAACTGACGGGAATAACTGTACGAAGGTTACCTGAGTGCTGCTATCTAAAGAACAACTGAATGGTAGATTGTTTGTGGAACTAGATTGTTAAAGGACAAAGAGTTAGAAAAACCCTATTGCATATACAATATAAGAGTAACTATACAGGAAGATTTTACTTTGGAAATAAGGAAATTAACAGTAGGGAAGAAATTCAGTAAATTAGGGACTCTAAAAGAGAACAAGCATTCTTGTCTTTTATGCTCTGAGTAGTAAATATCCAAAGTGCAGCAAGGTATTAACCAGATGTTAGTAAACAGAGAAAATCTGAGAAAATCTACCCTGAAAAATCTCTGAGTTTGTATCTTTACAATCTTTTCATGTTTGTACATTATACCATGACAACAGCTCTGTAGTTGACTGTGATCAACAACACGGAATGACGTCTTCCAGTACTGAAAATCAGTTTTTAAGTGTTGATACTACAAACACACCAACCACACCCTGCCTCTAGGTCACCAGGATATCACTGGGCTTGACAGGCACCACTCCACTAGCAGTGAATGAACTACACAAGATGCAATAAGCTGATGCCCTGAGGCCACAGGCATAATGGTAGCTTGCTGGCTTTATATTCTCGTTTTTCATTGATTTGAACTGAAGGAAGTATAAAACAGCAGAGATAATAGCTATGATGGTATTTACTTTTTAAACAGGGATTTAGACATCTTTAAAATATGGATTTTTGACCTTATTGAGGGTTTATTATTGTCTCCTATACATAGATCTTTGTTTTTCAAGCTCTGTGTATGCTGACCTGAGTCTACTGCTTGAAGTACTTCTTGAGCACTTGTTCCTCAGTAGATCTCTAATATGACAAACCCTAATGGCTCCTGAGAAGACAACTCCATTTTTTCAAACACACAGCATAAGAGACTGCAATGAGCCTTTGGAGACTTCTGAAATGTCCTTTGGCAAATGTGTCTGCCACACTGGGGTTTTCAGCTCACAGAGCTAAAAATGGATCATTGCTGTTGGAACAGTGCAGAACAACCATGGGATGGTGGGAGAAATTTCTACACATTCAAAAGGCCTTTCTGTTTGTTTTAGGAGCTCACCAATAGTGCTAGAGTATATATGTCATAAACTAATGGTCTGAAAACTATCAGCTAACAAAATCAAGTAGTTACAAAAAAGCAGAAATACTCTAGAAACATGTAACTCAGAAACACCAAACAATTTTCTTTTTTTTTTTTTTTTTTAGTTTGCCTTGTAAAATTGAAGTAAACATAGCAATACTCACCCCCCTCCCTCCCCAAAAAAGACACCCCCCGCACCAACTTGTATTTTAGAGGAGCACAATTGCACAACATACATTTTTTCCTTGAAGTCTCAATCATAAACACAAAGAATAGCTGTTTAGGATAGAAATACTTGCAAGTCCTTCAGCCTTCATAGCTATCACCATGCATAAGAAGGCACTATGATCAAATCTCCCTTATCAAGTCTTTTCTTGATAATAAAATTCAAAACCAGTAAATAAACTCTTGAAGAGTCAAAAAAATGCCTTTCTTATTTCACCCAAATTTGGAGTCACTTCACATAAAGAACACAGAAAAGAAACTTCAGTGACAGACCACTTGCAGCAGAGCAGAGAGCAACCATTAGATTACTTTATTTTAAAACTTTGTATACATGATGCAGCTGAGGCTACTGTAAATTGCTTTGTCTTGAACAGAATGAAGAGCTCAGCTCAGACAAGCTTTCAGAAAACTTTTACGTAGACCCTACAACTGAATGTGTAAGTACTTCCCTCTCTTTTGGAACAGCTCTCATATTCTCTAAGGATCTTTTACCACCAGGAACTAGATGGAGAAAATAACATTGTTGAGTTGCTTCAGGGTAAATTGATTTGGTTTTTAAAAGGTACACCTCGGGTGCCGATGGCTCACCAGTAAGAGAATCCTCAACTGAGGTCCACCTGCAGAGCACTCACAGTGGGACCAGGCTGTGCACAGTTCCACACCAAGCTCGGAAATTCTCCTTTCCTGTAACTTTACACTCTGCACATTATCATAAACCTCCATCTCCCCACTGCTTACATAGCTTTTTCTGTATGAAACTATTGCATTTTTTGTGCAATCTGATTTCTTCACAGCCCAAAAGGTAGACCTCCAGGTCTGTCGCCGACTTCTGCCAAACCCCAGGAAAATAATTGCTACGTGGCACTTACCTCTCCTTCTCTGGGCCACGGCCTTCCATTCTGTGTGTATTTGCTTTGATTCTGGCGCTTCTTTTGCCCTCCATCAGCAAATTTGCACAGCAAAGGCTCAGTGGGGGCTGTGAAGACAAGAAACCCAGTCTACATTAGCATCCCCCCCAAAAGAAAGTGATTATACCAGCAACAGTAGTGCTTTGTAATACTGATCTTTTGAAGTAAAATCTTGCCTTCTGCAGATATTTTTTGCCTTTTTTAGCCTTGACTCCACTGGCAGCTGTTCTTATTAACTAAGCTTCAAAAAATATACACTGGCAGCCCTTAAAAGAACTTAGCAAATATTGTTGAAAAAATAATCAGCCTACGCAGAATGTTAAGTTGCTGTAGTGGAACAGTATAGTCAGGCATTAGTTCCAGCTAAGTTAGACATGTATTAGCATTAGTGCAAGGATAAACACTGCTTTACTAAAGCAGCTTTCTGTTTTTATTGTAAAAACTTTGCGAGAACCTGTTTAAGGAATAAGCGTTCTCACTATTTTGGTGTTTCTCAGCATCCAGTCCTTTAAAAATCTGACTAAACAGAATAAAATAGAGACTTTTGCCAAGCCCAGTCCAATCAGCTTTCTTTTCCTCTTAACTCCTCTTTTAAGCAAGTTGGCAGCTGAGAAAACCCTTTTCCTCTCCAAGTGAGATCTGGAGTGTGTGAATACAATAGTCGGGGGGGGGCAGAGTCCCAGGAAGAAAGGATAATCACAGTGCTGCACACCCAAAAGGCAGCCCACAATAGGGCCCCCCAGAGAAGAAATTAACACACATCAAATGGGCACAACAGGAAGGGAACTTGGTGTCTTGGGATCTCTTTCCCAACTACCCAGCTTTTAACAGCCTCCTGAAATATTTTTTTTAACCAGAACTTTAATATTCTGCTGGTGGGAGCTTGTTTCTGCTGCTTCATCCCTAAAAGGGGGGCCGAATTCTACCTACTTAGGTGTATGTTAGGGTTGTGTTTTATTGCCTTCATCAACAGAGATGTAAAACAATATTTGCCTGGTTGAAAGAAATCTAAAAATCATGTGTCACATCTGAGTCTTTTCAGGAATTTTTGTGTTCCCAGGCATGATAACTCCATAATTAATTAACCAAGAGTTTTGATAGAAAAACCAAGAAATCTGTTATTTTTCGTTCCCATTTCCTGTTTCTGGGAGGATAGAAATGTTGAAAGAATACAACTGCAGAGACATGAAGAAAATATTTGGGTAGGGGGGCTAATCAAGTTGTTGACGTATTTATTTGTAATAAAAATTATGATTTGGTTAAGGGATAAGTTCATGTGATATTAAAACAAGCTAACCTCCACCAACCTCCTGGCTATAGCAAATTCAAAATGAGTCAGAAAGTGTAGATTAAAACTGTGGTCACTTAAAAACTGCAACCAAGAAACAATGTACGTAGAGAATCTCACATCAAAAACACAATTTCTCATTGGGACAGCATCACTTTGGCTACTTCTGAAGCTATAACAGCTTTGTTTTTTCATTACCATTTTACCAGGCTAGTAATTTCCAAGGTCACTAGAAACTGAACTGCAGGGAACAATCCATTATTGGCAGAAAGCTTGACTGTGTGACCCCAGAGGTCCTTCCCCACCTCCAACTTCGATTATTGTACCAGATTTTTGTAGAAGCAATGCTCAGCCAACCATTTTAAATTTAAAATAATGAAGGTTTAAAAGCATCCAGGTGGCTATGGAGATTCTTTCTGCAGACGGAGAGATTTTACAGGGCTGATTGCCCTGCACTTTCACTGGTTTTACTCTGTGGCCCGATGCTGCATGATTTCAGAGTGGTTACTTAGCGTTCACTTTGATGTGATTGTGAGGGAGGAGCAGGTGCTAAGCCAGCATTAGAGAAAGACCTATTAAACATCACATCTGAAGCTTCAAAAGCTTTTTGTTTTAAGCACTGAACAGCTACCAAGCAACATATGATACCATTAGGAAGACCATGCAAAAATCATCTGCACACTGGATATTGACACATGCCATGATCATCTGCTAATGAACACATGTGGTATTAGCCCATGTACTGTGATGTGGTTTAACAGGCTAGGAAATCTACACATCCTGTCTCTCTATATTAGCCAACCACAAATAGGAAACTGTTACCATTTCCGGAATTCCCCTATCCAGTATTACCATCTGACAACCTCGTATTTGTTAATTAGTGGCTTCCTAAAGTTGAGATTGAACAGAGCTACCAAGCAACTTTACCAACCCCATCTAGAAAAAATGTGAAAAAATATTGTATAGACTTTTCAGGAGGCTGGAAAGAAGGTGAAAAAGGACAATACTCTACATAGGCAAGTTTATGCATGGGAGGTTATATTCCTCCACGGGGAATTCTGTGGAAAAGTCAGTCTGTGTTGACCAACATTAAAAGAAGTAAAAGGTTCAAAACTAAATGTTCCGACAGGAAGACAGAGCCCATATAAGATGGTTTTGGGTTCAGGGTTTTCAGAGTTTTGTTTTGTTTTTTTTTTCCCTAAACACAGGCATGTAGCATCAAATAAGACAGAAAATTGTCTTGATAACTGTGAAGTGGTGTAGGTCCTAATGGTTTACACCCAGAAACAATTATGGTAACCAACCTCAAAAAAAAAACAAACCAAAAAAACCCTGAATTAATAATCTCTCTTCTTTCAGGACATAAGGTAGAATGTAACAGTCTTGGCAGCTCAAAGATGTTGCTCACAGAAGAACTCAAATCTTGGTTTACTTCAGCCCTCTTGAAGTGCCTTGTAAGTAAGGTTCTCTAGGCTTTCCAAGATCAGATGCACCCAAATATTTGGCATTAGTGTCATCATTCTTACTGGTCAAATACAGAGCAACAGAAGACACTAGAAAGAGCACATCCCATTCCACCACGTGAGCATAATTATTTCTCAGTAGAATTCTTTTTTAATGGTTTCATTAAATTTCCAAAGCACTTCAAAAATAATAAATTTACTTCAGCCAGGAAAAAGATCACAATTAGGTACTGTGGTTATCAATTCAAAAAAGAAAATATTTAGGAACAAGTCAAACAATATCAACGTTAGATGAATAATTTTGATGGGTTGCAGTAGAAGTGGTATATTTCACCCCAATACTTCAGACGGGGAGGGAAGAAAAAAGGGAATATTTTAAACTTTTCTGTTTCTTTTCTTTTCCATTCCATGCAGACAGTCTTCAATTTTTGGACTGCATTTTTACTTTTCTCCTTTTCCTCTGTATGAACACACTGACTGAAAATAAATGCCTGTGTCTCTGTCTCTTCTCTCACCTTTTGTACTGCTGACTTAATAGAAAATGTAATTTGGATATCTGTAGATGTTCACATTTTGAAGTGATAAGCAGATCTTTTTGAATGGTTCTTGACATCCTCTAAGTTTTAAGCACATGTGGTATTTTGAAGCATATCTGGAAAATCTACTGTTGCTATTTTCCTGTCAAAAAAGTGAGAATTGATTCACTTGAAACAAATTTCAGGCCATTCCACCCTGATAAACTCTTCAAGATAGAAGGCACTGCTCTTTCATTGACTTCTACCTGACAGCAACAAACACAAATATCAAGAATAAATAACTGCTTTAACCTGAACAAGGTTCATTAAGCCATAACCTATTTTTCAAGGCGAAGATTTAAATGCTTGCTGCAGTTCCCAGCCAAAGCCTTCTCTAGTTAATAAGACATAAATAGCCCTGAACTTGGCTTTGAGTCCTGAGAAGGAAGTGGGATCAAATTGATAGTGCTTCTAAACAGCATTTGCCAAGATATTCAGGGCTGCCTTAGGGAGAGGGCAGCAGCTGCTAGCGTTCAAGTTCTGTTCCCATGGAAGTCAATGGCTAAAACCCTATCTCACTTCAGTCAGGCCCTGAATTTACTCTAAGAGTTCAGTGGAGGTGAAAGAGAGAGACTGGTTTTATGTCAATCAAGCCTGTCGATATTGTTGGAGTTCCCTCAGGAGATCAGCTTCTCATGCTCTGCTACTTTAGATGGACAGATTGTGCAGACAAACAGCACAGAACTGCCAAAAGGCTGTTAGTATCACCGAAAGCAACACTGGTACTTAAATAGCACAAAAACTTCAGAAGGAAGGAGAAGGGGTAACAGTGCCCCCTTCTCAAATCTGGCAGCCTCTAAGAAATGTTCCAGCTCAGGAAAGGGAATTTCAATTACATTGGAGAATTCAACAAAATAAAGGAAACTTCTAACTAATTCTGAATACATAATTTCCGTATTCTTTCATTCATCGGAAGGGAGATACACTTGAGCTTCTGCATGTGCAAAAATGTATATATTCATGAGCATGTGCTTCATAAAGGAAGATGAAAGCTGTCATTTGCATTTGGTGAATCTTTTTCATTATTTCAGGTGCTCTGAAACTTTTACTGTCTTAAGAGTTACTGAGAAAAGCTTGTTCCCCACTGTCATATAGCATCATCTGTCCAGCAATGGCAAGAATTAAATATACATAAAGCAGTAACAGGACATTTTTATGCATTTTAGCTGCCTTTACTACAAATATTTTTGAAGACAGAGTATTTTTCAGCATATCAGGAAGAGTTTAATCTCTTCTTCTCATTTTTTGCAACAATGAAAGTAACATTTTCAGTAAGACAGCCTAGCAACATGTGCATTGTGAACATTCATGTGGGTCCTTACCCACCTCTATTTTGCTAATGTGAAGAAAAATAATTAGAAAGTCATTGGTATGACAATGAATGGCCAGTGCACAATCAATGATCTTTTTCAAAGTATGTTTTAATGAGAAAGTTGGATTAATTTCTTTTTCAGCCTTGGCAAATCCTCCTCCACAATAAAAAACCGTGCACAGTAATAATTGAGTTCACAATTAGACCAAACATTCATACTGATCAAGCTCTGATAACTATTTTCATTCCTAACTAATTTTAAGTATTTTGGTAACATTTTCATGTGCAAATCACACAGAACATCTGATTGAAACACCCATGTAAGAACCGACCTCTTTGTCTGTTATAGATCAAACATTTGTAGTCTTTGAGAAAAACTTCACCTTATGGTAACATCAAAGCCATTTTGTAAGGAGACAGCATTTCACAGGGAGACATGAGGGACACAAAAGCTGTAGAGCAAGGCAGGACACAGCAAGTTTAAGTTTTGATTCTATATCTGGGCTCAGATGGATGTACCCAGCAGGACTATGGTATTTACGCAGCCTGCAGAGTTTATTTACAAAAAGAATTTTGCTGTTCTAAGCTTTGAAAATGTGGAAGTTCCAGGACTCCATCAATTGAGTCACTCTCTGCTCTAGTGAGTCCACTGGCTTCTAGGAAAGTTCTGCCACGCAATACTTTTTCATCCCAAAGTCATAAATAAACAAAACTTGAATTTCAAGGAAGATTATAAAACAAAACCATAGCTATTCTGCTCTTGGGAAATGAAGATGAAGAATTACAAAAGATGGTACGTGACAGAAAAGGGCATCTAAGGACAAAGCGTTAGCTGAGTGAGGGAACTATAAATAATGTGGCAAATAAGCACTTCATCCTATCCTGCATGGAGCTGTTAAAGGCCAGAACAATAGATTTTGTCCCAGAAGTCTATGATACAAGATGTGATGTCACAGGGCAGACCCTAATGCATAGAAGAGTTAGCTTTCAAAAAAGGTCAAGCCATATACAGCATATGCCACAGAATTACAGAATATCCTGATTTGGAAGGGACCTGCTAGGATCATCAAAGTCCAGCTCCAGGTCCTGCACAGAACAGCCCCAAGAGTCCCATCATGAACCTCAGAGTGTTGTCCAAATGCTTCTTGAGCTCTGTCAGGCTTGGTGCTGTGACCCCTTCCCTGGGGAGCCTGTTCCAGTGCCTAACCACCCTCTGGGTGAAAAATCTTTTCCTAATACCCAGCCTAGATCTCCTCTGACTCAGCTTCAGGCCATTCCCTTGGGTGCTGTCACTGGTCACCAAAGAGAAGAGATCAGTGCCTGCCCCTCCTCTTCCCCTCATGAGGAAGCTGTAACTGCAGTGAGGTCTCCCCTCAGTCTCCTCCAGGCTGAACAGCCCACGTGACCTCAGCTACTCCTCATCCGGCTTCCCCTCAAGGCTGTTCACCATCTTTGTAGATTTATCCAGTATTTTACAGGTAAACTGAACTACATGATATTAATTGGATTTGTACAGATGATTATGAAAGCAAAACAATGAGTTACCATTGCATTTTAGTCTCTTTAACACATCACTTTCACAATATAATTATAGAAACTGGGGGAACAGCTAATAGAAAAGGACACCAAAGCAAAAAAATATAAAGCAAACATCTATTTGGGTAAGCAAGAAAAAGAAAGCGATTTACTTTTGATAAACTGTATCACAGCTTTAAGTAATTCTCTTGTTTATCTTGTTAAAGGTGAATCTCTTGTTCACCTCTTTGTCTTAAGAAATGCAAAGCAATCCTTTAATCTTTTTGTATAATAATTACTTCTAAAGAGCAAGAACATATTAGAAAAGAAAAATAAATCTCAGAAGAGAAATAATGTGTCAAGCACAAAGTTAGGACTTCTATCCTGTGAAACAGAAATTAGAGCAGGTGGAACAGGTAATCGCATGTGTATGCTGGAGAAACAGCATGCCAGCTTGGAAGTGTGGTCCAGATCTTGTTGCAATCAATCTAAACACTCAAGCTACTACATGGAAAACTTCTGCTTAATCATATTGTTGCCAAAATGTCCATAAATATTTGTTAGAACACCAGAAACTAGAGTCGCCTTTCTATGAGAAACTGCAACATTCATTTTAAAGTCTGTTTTTTTTTAAAAAAAACCTACTTTCCTTTTAAAATTTTCAACAGAAGAGCAGACTGGGAGTGCCTGATTCAGGCCTATTTAAGTGTTCCATTCCAATCTGCTGATAAGGAGAAACTGTTGTAAAGGTTATAGAAACAGATGCTTCAACATGGTATGGAAAGTTAAATCAATCAAAACAGCAAAACTGAGATGCAGTATTAAAATTGTGCTGAAATGTTGTAATATGATGGTCTATTTTTATTTTACCAAACTCCATTTCTCAAACAACTCCAGTGCTGGTCTCTGTTGGAGAGAATGAATGGATGGCGAGCTAATCCAGAACAGAATTAAGAATTTTATTAATTAAATTTATTAACTATTAAATAATTATAAAATATGCTGCACTTTGCCACTGGATTCTGCCTTTATTTTAAACAAAAGGCCTGAATCAGAGCTCACAGAAATTAAGACATTCTCACTGAATCCAAAGCCACTCTACTGAACCCAAATTTAAATCTGAGGTAAGTGTAGCAAGAGCACACTCAGGCCCATGAGTTTTGCCAGAGAAATCAGCTTCCTCAAACTTGATGATACAGCAAAGTTCTGCCCTACCGGAGGTCCCCAGCGTAACGCAGAAAAATACCAGCTGTAGTTCATCCTTTGTACCCAGTGCCGTGACAGCTCTTCACGACCTTTAACCACTGTGTGAAAAGGAAGGAGTGATTTATTTTGCAGTTTTAAAATTTCTCCAAGAGCCTTTCCAGCAAAGGAGTAGATCCTCTTACTGAATGACTCTGCAACCAAACCAACCAAACATGTGCACCAGTTTGCAGAAATGCTTTCACACACCTATGCTTAGACCCAGTGGTTTTTTTTCTATGACTTTCAGACAGGATCTGTTACAAACTGAAATTCAGGGCACATTCTTTTAATGTGCCAATTCTAATTGGAAAACATGGAATTCAGCTGGGTTAATATCTCCTCTGAAAAACACTTTGATAGACTCCCTTGGATTCGTGCCTCATTGGAAAAGCCATGTACAAAAGAAGTGAGACAGTATCATGTTTTGAAGAGGAGAATTTGTTACAACTCACTGAAATTACTTCACATGTTATCTGTGAGATAGATAATAAATAAGTATTGAACTGTTAATTTACGTTAAATAAGGAAAGCATCTCACTTGCTCAATCATCTCTGTTAAAAGGTGAATGCTTAAGAAACCCACCCACCTTCCCCTGTTTGAAGAACTTTTGTGTGGAACTTAGGTGCTCCAACTTCCTTGTACTTCTATCTCGCCAGAGTAACTAAGCAAGACACTGAAGAAAGACGATTCCACATAGCTCTTCTGGAAACTATGCAAATAATCAGTAGAATAAAGATGTATGCTAATACAATGGTCCCCTATCAAGAGTTTCTTCCCATTGAAAAGAGCTGACAGCTGTGAACAGTTTTTCAAAACAAACCAAACAAAACAACAAAAATTATACTTTTTATGTTTTTGTATAGATTTTGCAAATACTAATTATTTGGATTATTTGGATGGTTAAAAGGAAAAAAAAGAAAAAGAACAGAAGGGTCACTTGTACCATTTTTATGCTATTGACTTACTGCATCAGATGCTCCTTGGACTACTTGTTGGGCAGGAGTTGATTCCTCCAGATAAAATGAAAAAAAATGCCAAACTTAAAATATATTCCTATATTAAAAAATAATATTAAAACCTTTTGGTGTTTTTCATTGCATATTTGTAGACCATGCATGATTTGCCACACAGACACACATTTCTGCTGGGTGGGATAAGGAGCTAAGAGAGATCAGGCAAACAATATCCAACCCAAGATCCCAAGATCCAGTGAAGCTGATGAGAACACTTTCAATACCTTCAGCAGGTTGGCTCCTAGCCTATGACTTGAACTGGAAGCAAATATGACAGCAGTTATGCTGGAATATATCTTACGAACTTTGGTTTTGGTGTTTTATTTGGTCTTTAAACTCCAAGCTGCAATCCTTTCACACTAGCAACATGCAGAGAGAGTGGGAACAAGGGCTAGACTGTCATCAGAACCAGTTTTCAGGAAAGAAAAAAAGTTACACTGTGAAGTTTTGCTCTCTTACTGTGTTGCTCCTCGCCCCAGAGAAGCATTAAAACTGAAAATTCATACACTGAGGCAGTGAACTAGAGGAGAGGTCTGAGTTGTACCACGGTTTTGAACCAGTAGCACCCTGACTTTAGTGTATGTAGTCCATACTGGTGCTCCCGAACCAACTGTGGTTGATACACCAGCTGTGTGGGGTCCCAGGACTCCAATCTGCAGGTAGAAGCTCACTAAGGAAACCTGACCCTTTAAATGTGAATCCAAAACCGCTCTTTAAATCCCCCTCTGAGACTGCCCTGTGAGCTTTTAGGAAGATTGTACTTCATATACCTTTTTCTCCTCTCTCATCTCGTAAGTTACTTTGGTTGGATGAAAATGGAGATCTTGTATTTCTTACTGTTCAATTATTAAGGAACAGCAACAGAGTCGGCTTCATCTAAAAGGCTGAGCGATTTTTAAATGATCTCATGTACCGTAATTTATAATGGAAAATCAGGTACAAATAGTGTGAGATGCTTTCTAGTTCCTCTCTAATGGAAATAAAATGAATCCCTGGTAATGGGTGACCCTACTTGTTTCTGTGGTCACCCATTTTACTTTTTAGTGTTCTCTTTAGTAGTCTCAGGAGAAAAGAACAAATGCAAAGCTTTTATCCAAAGCTGCTTCTCAAAAGAATAGCTCTATGCTTCTGCTATAAAATCTATTTCTACTATTCTCATAAACAAATATTATTGATCACAGAGACTTTGCTATTCCCACTGAGAAAAACTCACTTGTGCTGACAGTCCAGAGATAAAATTATTAGAATTTATACAGTACAAAGAATTAATTCTGGTTCCGTTCATAAGTGATTATTTCATGTAGCTGTTTAAGAATTACTCTAATATCTAAATATCTAATTACTCTAATATCTAGTATGGAATCGATTTATTTTAAATTAAATTTTATTATATTCTTTATTAGTTTTTATTTTGTATTTATTTCAATTAACCAGAACATTACCATCACATACTCCTCTGTATGACACTGCTAGAACTAACAGTAGAGAGAAAACAAACTCTTCAAACATGTTTTCAGTATAAACAGGGAAACCAGGACAAATGTCTCAGGTCAATACAATGATTTATTTCCACCAGCATAATGATAATTGCTGTAGATACACATTTATTTTTTTATAATTGAGGTTGAGTTTTGGCATTCCCTGCTTACACTCCAACACATGTATACTATTAATGTCCAGAAAAGCTTGTGCAACCCAGGGTTATACTGCATGAGGAAAAAAATGCTTCAGTGCTGACCATTAGCTTATTTAATTCATATGTGCATGTTCTAATAATACTTTTCCCCCCCCAGTTAGGGAAAGACACATTTGTTGTGTTTTTGTGAATGGCCACTGCAATAAAAAAAGTGGCTACATATATAATGCTAACATTATTTGCAGATCTACTCACAGCCTGTTAAAGAGTAGCAGTACAAAATATATGCAATCAAAAAATATTTGGTTTGGGTAAAGTTGCCCTGCATGGTCAAAGTAGTAACATGACCTTCTTGATATCAGAGTTGAAACAATCTATTCCTAAAAGCACTGATTACTGTGGATGCATGAAATATTCCTCTGTAAATATAAAAATACAGCTAACTTTTAACCAGCTATCAATCTGCTAAAAAGTTTAAAAATATTTAGAAATATTCAGACCTTTTTTCTCAGACTGCCTAGTGAAAATCCTTTTGTTTAAATCAGTTCCAATTAATACACATTCTAATAACAACTGCTGGGTGCAGCAGCAAATACTCCAACCACTGATAACCTAAAACATAGCTCAACCATATAATTTTGCCATTAGTCTGAGAAAGAAGGAAGATCTGAAGGGAAATTTTTAAAAAAATTATTGTCCTTCTTTCATTTTATTCTTCTGCATTCACTGAAAGTTATAATGTGTATGCCCTAAAATGAGCGAGTTTGCTAGGAGCTAACAGATAGCATTACCAACTTTCTTACTTCAATGCAGGAATAACTCTAAAAAGTGGATTTGACCCTGACTGTGACAAAATCAGGGCTGGATATAGGTTCTGAAGCAGAAAGCATTTACAAAACAGTGACTGACTGATTCTTAAAGGCAGGAGTTCATTTTGCTGTGGTAAAGAATAACCAAGTCACGCTAAATACCTTGGACAGAATAATCTGTGTACCACGAAACCTCACTGTGTGCTCTCACCATCCTCTCCTGTAAATGGCCCCAAAGAGAGGAAGGGAATACTTCGGAAACAATACATAAGTAAGGATGCTGATACCCCTTACCTTCTTCCCCCCAGAAGAAGGGGCAAGCAGCAGCTCAGAACAAGGACTGCAGACTATACAGCACCCATGGGACACACCAATACCCCTTGCAGCCCCAGTCTGATGCACTGGCTGCTTCTCATAGAAACATCCCAGCCCCGAGTCTGAAAGACAGACTTTCTTGGGTAGTAACTGTGTTGAATGGCCACTGCTCCCCTCAGCAAGTACCTGAAGGTAGGGAGCAAATGTGGCACAGGCACTTATGTGCTAGAAAAGGAAGATAAGACCTTGGGAAAAAAAAGCTCAGTAACTCCCATTTGCTTGAAGGGCAAGAAGGCAGAAAGGCCCTGTAGCACACGACCACCTGGAGCTCCTGCCAGGACATGGAGGCTTTATACCAGCTTGAAGTAAGCCTCTGCCTTCAAGGCACAATTGTACCTGTGGTTTCCATGACAGAAAACTGCACAGTGGATTCACTGGGAATTTTCCACTAAGTCACCTATTTATGATGACATTTCATCCAAGGGAAAGACGAAAAAGTGAAATTATAATCTTTTCCCAAGACAATGGAAGATCCTACTCATACTTCTTAGCTCTTTTCAAAATGTGTTGATGATACCAACACTAAATCTAATGTGCTATGACATAAGGAAAATTCCATCCCTAGCAGCTTAAAAATCGTTTATTATCATCTGAGACAACATCCTAGAATATTAAACAGATAACACTAAACCCTTCTGAAATTTTCAATTGCAGAGCTCTCAGCTGGGAGTAGACAAGGAAGCAAACTCACATATTAGAGACTGAGTGATAGACTAATCTTTAACTCTGTAATACATGTCTCAGAGATCATATGAAGGTCATACTAGATCCTACTTTGCCATGGCCCCAAACATTACAGAAAGAGTAGGATTTCAATGCTAAGATTGGCAAAGTAAAAAATCAGCCCTCTACTCTTTCAGTTAAAAATACTGGAATAATCAGAACAGGAGAGAGCCAAGCGCAACAAGGAAGAATAGGTGAAAAGGAAAAAAAGGTATAGAAATATGCAAAGAAAAACACTTTCAGAAAATGAACAGAAAAACAGGAAAAGAAGGGAGAGGAATGTTTCTGAATTGCCCTTGGAAATGTTCTAGCTTCACAGAAAAGCAAATGCAACTCATGTCCTCCATTTCCGGATGACAACAGGGGCCTTCACAAACACTTCACAAAGACTGCAGCAAAAAGAAAATTCTAACTGAAATGGCTGCTTAAATGTCACTGTCTATAGCAAACAGGATGACACAAGTTTATAAAAGATGCAGTTTTATCTGAAAACAGAAAAGGAAGACCTGTTCTGTTGCACTGTGAGGAAGCCACTAAGGCTGTGGATGGTCTCAGGGCAATTGTTTGGCATCAAATCACTAGAGAAGCTGGGGGAGACTATTAAGTCTCCTCTACAAAAAAAAATACCAAGGCTCTGTTATCAAAGTAAATTCAAAAGCTTATCTCAAAACTCTACAGATGAGCCAACACTTAACATGCCACAAAAGATAAAATTAGAGATGACTATGTGAAAGATGAATAAGCAAGGACCTCTCTTCCAGATAAATTACATTATGAGAGATACTAATAGTTGCTTACACCAAAACCCACCATTATTTAAGGTTTTGTCCCCATTTGAATGGGATGCTTCTTTGGTTTACAGGCACGTGGATGCAGCCATGTTGGCATGATGAGTCTGTGTGCAGCGCTATTCAAAGCATGATTGCAACTCAACAGCAGTACCAAAGCGTGGTCTGACAAAAGCCGTTTCCAGCTGATGTCAAACAGCAGTTTTCTTCACAGCAAATTATTTCATGAATCAGCCAGCAGGGAGTGACAACATTCTGCTGCCAGTGACCAAGTCTATGACCTCTGGGTTGTAATTTCCACCAGCTTAAGAAGAGTTCATTGCAAACACGAGCGTATTTTTCACTCTGCTGTTAAGAGAGATGCTAATCTGGCTCTCAGTTTCCTTTCTTTCTTATTTTTTTTTTCTTTTTTCCTTTTTGCCAGCTTTATTGCTTACAATGTAGTATTTCCCTGGAGACAGAGAACGAAGTCTAGAACAGGTTGCTAATAAAACTTGAAGACAACACAGTAGAGTGTTGGAATTAAGAAGAATTAAATGGCAACAACTTTTCTACTTCGAGGAATGTGACAGCAGAGACCTTGTGGCTTTCTCCTGTCACGAAAAGGCAGGATAGTACTGAACCTTGCAACCTGGTGAGAGACAAGCAAACTGAAGTAAGAGGGGAAAAAAAACCTGTTTGAGAATGCTTTCTAATACAGAACCAGAGACAGAGGAAAAATCCCAGTCCTGAGTATGGTCAGAAGAGGAACAAGGAGTTTTAAATGAAGGGTGAGGCAAAGACTGAATAATGAAAATATGAATACTATCCAAATTATTAAATGTTCTCAAAATACTTCATTTAGGATCTGCATACAAATAAAATTTCCAGCTAATGAACCACAACAGGCTGATGTCAGTATTAATGCTACAGAATTAACACAAGAGTAGAATACTGTACTGCCTTATGCGACTTGATTGTAACAAAAAACCATGTAGAAAGTGCTTTTATACCCTTAATAGAATTGTTGAGGAGAGGAAAAATGGAACCCTAGATTTTTTTCAGCATTGGGATTCTGTTTGATTGCTGATCCTAAAAGGAGTTACAACCAAGGGTTAAAAGAGCTACCATTAAGCCACATTTGTTATTCCTCTGCAGTGCAGTTCTGCTTCTTGGGTTGTTACCAGTGGGGAGAACAAAGTCTCAGGCTCTAAAGCTCAGCTCTGACGTGAGAAGGACAACCAGTGATAACCAGTGACTCAGACTCTACGGCAAGGGTGGAGGAAGCTGCATTGAACAGGCCAGCATGGACTTGTTGGTGGAGCAGGAGATGGAAAATGTAAGATTTCTTTGTCTCCACCTCTGTCTGAGGTGCCCTGAGAACTGGACTACTTGGACACGTGCCACATGATTAATGTGGATCTATCAAACTGTGCATTCACAGGGACAGAGTCACAGACGAGATTTCCTGAAAACTTACTGGCTGACTACATGGTATGTGCATGGGGTTTTTAACCAGCCTGGACAGAATACCTTACCTGGATTGAAATACAAACACACGTGACATCAGATGCAATCACAGTGACCCAGCCCTCAGCCCAGCCTGTTTGCAACAGACTGCTTTTGCTAATGGATAAGCAAAGATGAAAGCACATTTAGGCAAAAGCTTTTGCTTTACGGGTGCCTATGTGCCAAACCAGAGTAACGTTGCATGCTTGCTCCAGGAAGACTTGCTTTACAATACCAGAAGAAAAATGTATTTATTTGAAATGGTCAACTTAGACCAAACTAGCTTGCTTTTATTATCAGTTTTTAACTGTGTTTACATAGCATATAAAATGAACACAGAATTATTCCAGGTTTAATCCTGTATCTCTTACTCCTGCTTTGTAATACCCTTGTAGGAGACTCTTCTCATACAAACTGAACTGTTCATATTTACTTTATGCAACCTGTTCTAGTGCTGCAGGATTAGGGTACAAGCATGCCTACGTAGTTCTCAAGCTGTGTCATGCCATGCTCCTTCAAGGTAACTTCTGCTGACACTTTCTGCATACTAAATAAGGTGGGGGTTTTTATGGTGCTTATCACTGACTTTGTTTGCAAACACCTTACAAGCACTAATGATTTCATTCTCCCAGTAGGTAGAGAAGTATTTCCTTTGTTTCACAAAGAGATGAGATGCAGCATGGGGATAATGCAAGTTGTCCAGTGTCACATAGTCACTGAGTACAGATCTTCTGAGTTGCTGTGCAGTATTTATTCACAAGTTAACCCTTCTCAAATAGTTCTGCCTAGCTGCTCTATTTTCTCAGCCTCATTTCCCACTTCACTCTATGTCTGGAAAAAATCTCTTTCCCTGATCCAAGTTTGCAATGCCACCATCAGCTCACAAAAGTGCTTTATCAGAAAACAGCCTGATCTACAATGCTCTTTCAAATTGAGCTTTTAATGATAATGAGGACTGGATGCAATTGTAGACACACACATTTCTCTACACATGTTTGTACATATCTATATTATCAGGTATCTGTGGAAAGCTATCAAATACAGAACATCAGAACAGTCAAAGTGCAGTCACCTAAAGTTTCAAAAAAACCTGTTTATTCACTGTAATATTTAGCTATTCCAGGCTCACAGTCCTATCTATATCCCTAGAGGGCAATGTCACCTAAGAGGTTGTGCTCACGTCCCTGTCATTTTTGTATGAAGTCAAAGGTGATGCTATTGCAAAGATAGACAGAAGCTAAGTCTGTACTTAATAAAATTTTCTGTAATTAAATGTAGACTTGTACCTGTTTATATTCAAGAAGTTTTGAAGTCTGATTTCAAGAACAGCAAGGTACAGCCGATTGTGCCAAATTTACCTACCTTCACAAACCTCTGGGATTTTCCTACTATGTCCCAATGTCAAAGTGTAAGGCTTAAATAAAGACACAATTTAAGACAGTAGGGTCTTACAGAACAGCACGCAGAAAACTAAATCACAAGAGAAACTTGAAGGGAAAACAGAACATTCATTTTCTTCCCGGCATTTACTGTCTTGCTGCTTCACAACGAATATTGTTTCTGCAAAGCCAAGTTTCCTGTTGGCAAGGCCTACGTCTATCCCCAGGTCTCACTCCACATTCACTCTCAACATTGTTCAGCTTTCATACTATGGCTCTGCCAACTCTGGCGGACACCATTTCAATGGTCTCTTCTTCGTGTGTGAAATGAAACCCCTCATTTCAACAACAACGTTCTACCTCTGAACAGGAAATGATATTTGGGTGGGGAAGTTTCCCAGCAAAGCTTCTGACAGTGCAACTGTCTTTTAAAATCAGAATAATGCCACTTAATTGCTTTGTTGATGGATTTAGCAGCCTGGATTTAGTCTCTGAAATACAAAAATGAAGGCTTCTGTTGTTTGCTTCCTTTTTGTTTTAAATGATGGATAATTATTTCACAAATGTCTTCGCCTGACATTTGATTTGCTAGATAATACACAAACATACAGTTTCTAATGGGTTTTCTGGCCTTTTAACCTAATTTCTTTTCTCATTACTTTTCATTTTATTTCCAATTCCGATATAAAACCTGTTTTCCAGAAGATTTTTGCATGATCTGAAGCTTCCTCACTTTAATAATATACAGAATGATATTTTAAAACAACGACAAAGCCAGGATCAATGACAGCAGAGAAGCAAAATCAACCCATGTTTTTAACTTTTCTTTTTCACATTGAGCTCCTTCACACACATTCTCTCCAAGAAGGTTCCAAAATTATGATGGAAATTAATAATCATTTTGTATATGTTAACCTTTAAAAAAATCTGCTACATGAAAACAGTTAAGTGAGGACAAAACAAGAGAGTTCAGCATAAGAACACGTTTTTCTGTCAAGCTACTAGCTGGCATTGTTACTGTAATGCAAGGATTTATTAGCTAATTATTGATTAGGGAGATCACAGAGATAATCATTAAGAAATGAAAATTATATATTTTACATTTTTATAGCACAGAAGAGGAAATAACAGCTAAAACTTCAGGGACATATATGAGCGTGCACAAAACAATGAAAAAATCTCAGTGTTAAGGGAAGAGAAGTAGTAAGAATTCCAGTACACTCACTAACTGCAGTGCCAGTGACTAACAAAGTCCAGTAATTTATTTGCTATAACAGCATTTACACTCTTTGGAACAAAGCAGATTGTAGTAGCAATTGTTCTGAGTGTATCTTTGGGATTGTACTAATTTACTCAAATTTTATCTGTATGAAGAATTACACTGCTTTTTTTAGTTTTCCTCAGCCAATATAAATCTGTTGAAGTCAGCGGGACCTTGTGATTATTGGTCTTACAGCACTCCAGGTCCACCCACCACTGCATTCATAAATGCATGAAAATGCAGGTCATCTTTCTACAGAAAACTACTTAGAAGTTTAAAGGACAATAGCCTTTTGTATCCTTTGTTGGAAACCTACGTGACTAGGAGGGAGACATAACTCTTTTTCCAGTGAAGATTCTCAATATGCCATCTGTATATCATAATTCTTTACAAAGACCTACTGAGATTTTCTAGAACTACATTAAACAAATTAAATGTATTTTTGTATAGCTATACTATTCAAAAGATTGCTCCCATGCTCTAAGACTCAGAATAGCAGAAGTCTTCTGAAAGACAAGTCTAAAGAGAACACATCCAATCTGCTATTTAAGCTATTTTTCCAATTCTAAAGACTCTTATTTTTTTTTTCCCAAGGTGTGGCTCTAGTTAGAAAGGATAACACAATAATGATCTCCAAGCAACAATACCTGTATTGTAAAATCGCAATTTATTCAGATGTCCTTTCCAGTGTAGCCAAAAGAAATAACCTGACATGCTAACAGACAGGTTTCTATTTAAACAAAAAAGAAAAAACAGAAGTCCTTAAGAAATAGCCTCTAAAAAACATGGTTTTGATGCTTCTCCTTGAATTCCACTGACAAAAGTAATGAGTGAGGTGACAGGAAACTTGATATTAATTCTGCAAGTTCTAACTAGATGTGCAGGAGATCTAAGCTCAAGGAATAGAGCTCGAATGCAGAGCAAATAGGCAATTATTCTGAGCAGAAGGATTCTGTGCCTGATGATGACTTGCCTGTCTCCATTCTCTGGGGTCGGTTCTACAGAGACTGTAATCTTCTGTGTTGATGCCTATAATATTCAATCTTAATGCCTGATACTGAGCGATGGGAAGCTGTAGGGATTCTTGCAAGATTCACTGTTAATAGGTTTAACTCAATTGCTATGTCTGCCGGGATATTTCATAAATACATAACCTGTGCTATGTGATTGGAATAATTAACTAGAATCATGCAGAGCACACATCTCAACACGGCTCTAAAACTTTTGCCATCTTCTGCTTTAGCCACTCAACTTCCTAAAATAGTAAATGCTGGTAAGAGGACACAGAGTGATTTCTCCTCCTTTGCAGGTATTCACGGCACACTCACACAGCTCCTGCCTTTGTGGTCTGAGGTTCTGAAGGAATCCAGATTTCAAGAAACAATTTTTTGCCACATGCTGGGATGGCTACAGTTCTTCTCTACTGACCATTCTACAGAACATATGCAAGTTATAGTCAGAAACCGAAAATTCCTGTCAGAAAGAAAACTACAGATTTTCTACGAAAAAGTTTTGAGAAAGAAAACCCTGCTGCAAATGTGCTTTTCAAGCAGCTTAAAGTTTATCCAGCTGCTTTTTTTCATTATTAAGCTTCTGCTTCTTGGTTCTCTCTTTACCAAATACAACATCTACTATTTTTGTTAGCATATGACATGCAGGAGGTTTATTTGTCCATAAGGCCTCTCCATACATAATGCAATTGCTATGGCTTCTGACGTCTCTGAACTCCATCATTTGAAGTGGACTGCATTCATTTCTATGAATGGACTTCCATGACATGGATCTCAACGATCCACCAGTAGCAACATTCTCAGTATTTGCCTTTCTTGCATTATTGTATTAAACAAAAGGAGGAAAATGACATAGGGTCGACCCCAAGGGAGGCTTTTTCAGTTTACTGTGCCAGGTGTCTGACAGATGATACAGGCGTAGTGACACCATGCATGGTTCCTTTCTCTAAACCTACCTTCTTTTTTTCTACAGTCTTCCCAGTTCCTTCAAAATTAAGGAGGTATCCTGAAGAAAATATATGTTCAGAGGTACAGGACTATCACGTGATGTAAAGTGCTCCCACTCAGTCCATATGAGAGAATCCCAGTGGTTTATTCAGTCTATAACAATCTTGCTGCAACACCACTACAATGCAATCTTCATTTTCAATCCCATCAAAACACATGGCTAAAAATTATTTTCTGAAAGCTAGATCTCATCAGATCTTCTCCTAAGACTTAATGTGGCTTTTCTGATGATCAACATGAAGATGAGAACATTGGCCCCAGGAACTCTGTAAGTTAAGGTTGACAAGCAGGAAGCCAGAAAAATTAAAAAAGGAAAATCATACGATTTAAGTTTTAAGATCAAATTGACAGTGGGTTGTGTTTGTTTTTAATAGTCACGCCTAGTTAATTCCCTTCTATTAGCAGTCATTGGAACTTTAGTTTCAATTATAAAAAATGATATTACTAAGTAATTTAACAATGGTTACTACCACTTAAGTCTTTCAGATGTACAATTATGCAAATCCACCGAGCACCATTCTGACTATATTTTCATTACTTGGCAAAAACTGCTGATAGAGGAATGAATTTACATAATGTTATCTGCTATTTCATTTACAATTTGTATTTCAAAAATAAGGTGTGTGTAAGGTAACTTGCACAACAGTTCCACTATTCCTCACCTCCAACAGTTGCCATTTTAATTTTTTCCTCTTTGTTTAGTAAGGATGCAAACACAGGACTGAAAATAAGCAAGGAATCAAGAACGCAGCTCAGGATATTTGCCAGTACTGGTCTAATTTCCAAAGTACATGCTCTCTGAAATATGCATGCTTCATTTTAGACATAGCCAGAACATAAATGCAGATCTAGATACAACAAAACTTCTCATTTTTGGTGTACCATGAAAATGCATGTATTTTACAAAACTCAAAGCATAAAATCAAAAATTGAGATATTTGTATCAATGCTCTCTTCTGACTCCCTCCTCTATTTCTGCTGAGTGAGATATTTGAAGATTCTGGGCTCTTCAATACTCTTTCACATGGCAAAGTAACAAAACAATCCTTTATCCTTACAATCTGTCTCTACTGCGTTTCATATCAGCTCTCACTGCATATTCCTCTGATCAAATTCCTTACCAGTCCAGTTTTCCCTATTGCACTGAATGACTCCATATTTGGTGACATTGTATTTTCCATTACACTTCTTCACTACCTAATTGGTTGACTTGAGTATTACAACACTCAATGAGTCAAAAGTAAAAATCTTGACTAAAAATTTCTTCATGTTTCAATAACCCCAATTACACTCACAGAATAATGCAAAGAAAAAATAACAGCAAAAAGAAGAAAACCACCCTAAAGGCCTAAATGGACCATTTATTATTCCTATAATTTCATGGCATAGTGGGCTGAACATCCTCTCATCACCCTCACCATTATTATGGGCTTGAATTACTGGAACACAAGATAGTTTATGATATTAGCTTCCCTACAAGGAACAAACAAAGCGTTTACTGCTGAAGTACAAAACTAGAAACAGAAGACACGTAAGACAGTGTTTGGCACTGTTCTTTATGCGCAAATAATGTAACTCATCAGTTTTCTGGTAGTAGATAGAGACTTTGCAAACAGAGTTTTAAGGATGGACCACCAGGAGAAGAACCATGAGAGGGATTTTCAGATGCTTCTACATTCTAGTTACCTACAACACAAACTAAAAGAAAAACTATGCAAATTTTACAGGAAAGATGGACGAAGAAAAAGGTGTTAGATTCCAAATGAAAGTTAGTTCAAACTCACATTCAGGACCATTGAAATACGTGAGGTTTCACTGCTTGACCACAAGGAAGAAAATTTTCGTGATTTTAATTCAGGACAGAAATGCTACAAAATCACATCCCTTTGGACAGAAAAACAAATACTTTGGAATAAAATAAAATACTGTACTTTTGTCTGGTTCCAAGTTTTCTGTTTGTTTTCAAATTTTCTGTCCTTGTTCTAAGTTTTCTTTGTTATTTCAACTTAAAAGTTTCTTTCTCGTTTTTAAAGGGGAAAAAAAATGAGCACTTCTTTTAGAGGCTGGCAACTCTTCCTGAGTTCTGCAACTTGTGCCCTTGTCTAGAGATACTTAACTTTGACTTTAACTTCTCCTGCTTTGAGTGACAAAACGAAAATTAGATCAAAGTAGCTGGAGTTCAGCACTGTTGCTGTTGACACTTTCTTTGTGAATTCTTTCTCTTACCATTTTCACCCAAGATAGTTCTTTTATTTGTTCCCATTTTTTTTCATCAAAACATTTCACTTTTATGTATCTGCAATACATTGTGCTGTACAGCTTTTGGATATGAAAACACTGAATCTGTGTTTTAACTGACCATATGAAATAAAAAAAAAAAGTTATGAAACATTTTACAAAATGTTTTTTCCATTCTTTTGGCGCTTTGGGACTAACTTTAATTTTAAAGTTGAAAAAAGAACTCTTTGCTATTCCCTCTGGAAAAAACAAAAGCAAAGTTAGTACACACATTCATTGCACACATTTAAATCCCACATTTATATATCTGAACACCACCAAAATTCAGAATGATTCAGTAGTCAACTACTAGTGTCACATCTGTATAGAAAGAATCACAGAAATCAGAAAAGACTCAGTATGTGATTATTCAATTATCACTAAAAGTGGTGGTAGCAGTGTGTGCACGCTGCCTTTAAAAATACCAATATAATATCCATGCTACACAGAGTACACTCTAAATTAGGGAGACAATATAATGAGAAACACATAGAGCCTTTGAATAGTACATTTGCACATAAATGAATTGAAAATAACACATATTCCACATAAACACTTCTCAGTCTTTTTTCTGTTAACTCCTCTAAATTGACACAACTTACCACACTACAGCACAACTGCTACGTTTGCAAAGGTATTAACACCAAAAAGTCTGTGCAGGTGTTTATTTCTGCTTGTAGCATGCGTTTGAGAACTGCAAAAGAACAACGAGGCTCGATCCAAAATTCTTTGAAGCCCATATATTCAATGTTAGTATTAAAAACTCTTTTTAAAAACGAGGCTGAGATCTGCTCTTGTCCTTTTCATTTTAAGCCAAGCTGCTAAATACTATTTTGGTTTTCTACTTAAATGATGAAAACTTGCACATGTTATAATAACCCTGAATAGCCCTTTACTTCACCTTCTGTAAGAGGGGTAACCCGGTATTTATTGATTTGACACTGGTAACTGGCACTACCTACAGTACAGCATCTGGTGAATCAATCACTATTACAATAGTGGCACATTACAACTCAGTCCAAGGTTTTTGTGTTCACAGCACAAAGTAAAGAAAGTTTATTACAGATAAATAACCAACTTCAAGCCAAGCATGCTGTGTTATCACATGTTTTATTATAACTTGTGATACCAGACTACGCTCATTGTGCTGAGCTGCAAACTGGCTTTCTGAGGGAGGAGATGGGGGAGTCTCATCTCTCTGCCAAAATGAACTGTGAGAGAGTGTCATTACATCCAAGTCCACAATAAAAGATTGTGCAGTTCCATCCACAGTTCACGTAATTTTTTGTATTTTACTGCATTCAGAATTTAGCTTTAACATTGAACAAGTTACCTTTTTCTCTCACTGACAGGTTAAGACCTTTACAAATCTCTTTTTAAGAGACCTGGCAAAACCTACACTGCTCTTCCTCTTGCTCTGTTGAGGAGAACCACACTTAAACCTCCAGCCCAATATTTACTGTAGGTACAATCAGAGCTCATTTTCTAGGAAGTAGAATTCCTGGGGGCGGCTTCTTAGGATGATTTCTCTAAGTAACACCTAACACGACAGAGATGGGGGCTATTTGCTTCTGCTGGAGTCTGCCTAAATAAAACAAACTCAGCAGGTTTTACTTGGGACAACTGTCGTATTTTTCTCCTAGTAACGTCATGTTTCCTGTGAAGTTTACATACACATTTGCTGGGTGAAAACCCTGCTTAGGGTACGTGTCCTCTCGCCAGAGGCAGGGAAAATGCAGCACAAGGAACTGAGCACACAGAGCAAATGGTGGAACCACACCACAAGCAAAGAAACCCTTTGACATCAGATCTATGGTTTCTAAGCAAGATCCCCTCATGGTACTGAACTTCTGCTTTTCTGGAGGAATTGTTTCGCCTTAAAACAGATATGGGCATTACAGACCTCTTCATGTGAGCTGCTCCTCCTGAGATTCCTCTATAATCAATTAAGAGATAAAAGATCAGACTTGTGACTTGGGACATATAACCAATTTCAGGACAAGATGAAACACGAATTGAAAATGTCTATTTCGTTCTGTTAACTGTGAGAGGAGACCAGGTGATGTAGTGAGATGCAAGCTTCTACATCCAGCTTCTAGTGGCTAATTTCAGGCTCTTGAGCCTGAAGATTAGAATTCCTACTCATAGAAGTGCTTACCAAAATGGAGTGAGATTTGATCTTTTCTAATCTGACTAGCAATACTATAAAAACAACAATATACTTAATATACTGATCACAGTAAAAATATGTAGAAAAGATAAAATAAAAAAGGACAGTTAAATCATAAAATCAGCAAAGAAAGTAGGCAATAGTACTTCACATATGGAAGTTGATGATTCTGATTAAAAAAAGCAAAATTTCTTGGCTCCTTGTTGATGACATGGCAGGATTTGATGTCATTGATTTATATCAATGCAAAGGGCAACTTATGCTGCAGTACTATGTCACTGCCCCACCGTAAACAGAATTCCTTCTCCAAAGCCAAAAGGAAAATGAACCTTGATCTTATACATTAAATGTATGAGTGCTTATGTGTTGGTGAGAGTGTGTATTTGCATCAGCTCTCTTTAATATCAACTGAAGCTGCTTATGCACAAGGACATTCTCTTCTTTGCTTGTGTTGTTACTGTTAGATTAATTTATCCTTTAGCTTAACAGGTCTTATTTCTGCCACAGTGATGGACGAATGTGAATGAGAGGTCAGAGAGAAGGATTCCTTTCAGCCTTCTTTGTTGTGTAAAACCCAAAAGGGAACCTAATTACAAAGAATTTGATTAAGACTCCAGTCTCTCTTTTTGCCTTGTCTGTGAAAACTGTCCTCACCATATGGATGGGTGAAAGACAAAAATAATGACAGAAATTACCATCACCCCATTTTCTCTACCTACAGAAGACACTCATACTTGATCCACATCCTGGGCTCAGTTATTGTCTTCAGTTACTTACTTCTCTTAACCATTCACTTACTTGCATATCACACCAGTCCAGCATAGCAGATGCTTTCATTAAGTATGCTGAGAAATGCTGGTCTGGCCTGGAATTCAGAAAGAAACTCAATTTAAAATCAAAATGAATTTAAATGTCTCTGGATATGACACTGCTGAAAGAAGCACTGCTGAATCTCTCAATTTATTCCACCAAGAACTTTCAGGTTAATATATATTAATGTATTTTTGGTGGGTCTGCAATGCAAGTTTGATTTGTTTCTTCTAGAAGCAATTTAAATTTAAATTCCAAAGCCGTAGACATCTGAAGAATACTTAGTTGCTCTTAATCATGGTAAAACACCATATACAGGGATTAAAAGAAGCCAACAGCCTATAGAGAGTCTGTTTAGAGAAGCAACCACTTGATAGCATTAAGGTGGGATAAAAAAAGAAAACAAAAAAATCCCTCTTAAAACTTCCAAATAGATTTTTAGGCCCAGCAGGCTTGATTCTGGTGTTTAACCAACACAACTAATTACCTTCCGCATAAGAATTGAGAGAGGAAAAAATTGAAGAGACCTCTTTCAGGGAGCCTCTGAAGTCATGCATCCAGTTCTGGGCTCAGAGAGACGTGGAGTTCCTGAAGCAAGTCCAGTGGCGGTTAACAAAGATGATTAAGGGACTGGAGCATCTCTCTTATGAGAAAAATCTGAGAGAGTCGGGCCTGTTCAGTCTCAAGAAGAGATGACTGAGAGGGGATCTCATCAATGTCTGCCAGTATCTAAAAGGGGGTGCCAAGAGGAAGGATCCAGGCTCTTCTTGGTGGTGACAAGCAATAGGGCAAGAGGCAACAGCCAGAAACTGATGCACAGAAAGTTCCACCTGAATATGAGGAAGAACTTTACTGTGCAGATAACCACACACTGGAAAGGTTGCCCAGAGAGGCTGTGGAAGTCTCCTTGATTGGAGATATTCCAGAACCACCTGGACACAATCCTGTGCCATGTGCTCTGGGATGGCCCTGCTCGAGCAGGGAGGTTGGACCAGATGACCCCACTGTGGTCCCTTCCAACCTGACCCATTCTGTGATTCTGTAAAAGCTGTCATCACATTCACAAGCCTACTCTGACTCTTCGAATTAAAGAAGATGATGGAGAGGAACCTGCAGCAAGCATTCCATCTGCGGTGGGCAAAGGTTGTGAGTCAACAGTTCTG
Source organism: Gymnorhina tibicen (assembly GCA_013399875.1). Lineage (NCBI taxonomy): Eukaryota > Metazoa > Chordata > Aves > Passeriformes > Artamidae > Gymnorhina > Gymnorhina tibicen. Next base: position 929,871 of record VXAZ01007128.1, on the reverse strand, counting down.
CTCCATAGAGGACAGGGTTTTTTTTCCTATTTTCACAAAATTTGAACTAAGAGAGACAGCTGTGCCCATTGGGACTCTTCTGTCATGTAGGGGGTCTCCAGCTGTCGGAGACAGCAATGAGAAAGTGTAACTGTGGGAGTGGAAGGAGATGCTTAACCCTTACAACCCCCAGTAACAATCACTGTATGCAGAACACCCAACCAAGGAGCACTCCTTGGGGAAAGGGGTAAACTGGGAATTTGAGGTTTGACTTGGGACACTTTTTTACAATACATTAGAGGAGTAATCCACCTTCTCTGTCAACACGGGAACGTCAGGTCTGCTTGTCTTGTCCTGGGTTTTCTTATGTTCATGCAGCTGCCTTTCACAACATTGGCCATTCATGTCATGGCAGTTCACAAATTTATGCACAACAGGCTGGTGTCAATAAGAAAAAGTTGCAGGTTTCTAAGTGGTCTGTTTTTGTTTCGGAAATTTAATTTTTTCTGGAAAAGCTAAAAATCCTATTAAAATAACTGGCTGTCTTTCACTTTCTTTATTAATCAGACTGCTAGCAAGTGACTTCTTGGTAGCCGAGAAATTCCTATCTTACAGGCTTTACTAGAAACACCAATTAACACAGCAGGAAATATAAACATTTCTACCATGCAAGTGATTATTCCAAGGCAATCGCACTCTGTTGTTCAGGGTGAATAACTCCCAATACCTGAGCAAGTTTCTACTCTCTAGCACTGGAAAAAAAAAAAAAGAATTGGAGAAATGTTTTTTCGCCTTTCTCAAGAAAGAAAAGCTAAATTCTCAATGAAAAAAAAAAATCCCCAAACTGTATTTTTCAGAATGTGAAAATGTATGTGAGATGTAATGTCTATTAGCTTCTATTTAGCGTCTTCCTCACACCGGGGAACTTTATAATAAGAAGCAGCTGAGGAGGAATCAATGTTGGCCTCTATGGATGTTCTGTATTCATAGGGATGGCTCCTCTGATTGATTTGTTGGCAACATGAGATAAAAACAATTTAGATTTAAAAAAAAAATGAACTTAATGAGAGCTAAAGCCTATATGAGAGAAGAGTGAGAGACTAACATCAAAACAAGGAAAAGATTTTTAACAACTCCTCTAACCTTGCTTTATTAAAATTTTCAGTGCATGGACAAGGACAATGGAAGGAGGATGGCTTCTCCCCTAAATTTGACCTGCTGAGATAAAATAATCAGGTCAAAACACTTGAGACCTTGCACAGTACGAGAGGACCTATTTGGCTGAAATAATAACAGAGAGCCATTTATTCTTTTCCAGTTTGCAAACTAGACAGCCCTATTTTTATTTTTTATGCTTTCTTGTTTCCTATGCAAGACATAATCTACTTGCTCTGTGGCAAAGCTCCATCCCTACTTGCTCTGTGGCAAAGCTAATCCTCCAACATTCCACAAAGCACTAGTGGGACAATGCAAGAGTACACAGTAGCTTGCAGGTCAATCCAGCACCCGATTCTACCTTCAGAATACAGCCCTCCCCCAAAGAAATCCTTCTCATAACTACTAAAGCACATACAGAGTGCCCCTTTCTTCTTCCACACAAAATTTCAGACTGTACTATATACATATATGCTTCATAGCCACAGGATACCCATTTTAGCAAACGTTTAAACAGGGAGCCTTCACCTGAAGGCATCAGAGGGGGACCTGGAGCATTCACAGAGGTATTAGATGAATGAAGCTTGAAAATTGTGTGAAACATAAATGACACTGCACATAAATTCAGCTCAGTGCCACTCTCCATGTAAAAAGCTAACTACATGTTCTGGGTGGGCAATGTTCTGATGCATATTTTCTTTCCAATCAGTATTGTGCACCTCTTATCTGCACCACAGGTCTCTGCTGTATATCCTGACAGTGCCTAGTGCATAGAAATCCTGTTGAGATCAATGAAACTTCTATGCATAGAAGGGGCAGGGAATGAGCAACAGAGATCCCTGAGGTAGATAAGTCTTTAAAATCAAGTTCATGGAAGGTGAGTTTGCCCTGTGTGACTGATAGCAGATTTATTTCAGGTTTTATACAATTCACTGAAAGCCAAAGATAGGTCTGGGGTTTCACCTGTCATTGCTTTTAAAGGAACACTGAATTGATTTTATTTAGAGGCAGATCATGCAGCTCTGTACACTGACCAACAAAGAGAAGTGACTATGACATCCAGCACAGACACAAAGTCAGCGTATAGATGCACTGAGGTGTAAAAATTCCAAATTGAGTGGGATTCTCAAGCCTAATGTATAGCTGTGCACTTAGTCTGAAGTGCTTTGGGCAGAAAAGAATCAAGATATAACACTTAGGCTTAACAGCAGAGCACTTAGTCTTGTCTTTTGTCTCCTGGTAGTGGTTAAGTGGCAGAACAGAGCTGGTTATAATGCAAAGTGCTTTCATCCATGCAGGATTATGCCCCTCTTTGTTCCTCACAATTTCCATTCTTGTGCTTTCCAGGATCATGTATATTTTCCCAACACAAGACAGAATTATGGGGGAAACTGAGCTCTCACAAGGATTCATATCTTACCATCACTGAGCCCATCCTACTATTTCATACAGACTTCCCGGGCTCACAGCTGCTGTAAAACACAGCAAACTCTGAAGGACACCAAGATTTTAGGACAAAACTGACACAACCACCAGAACACAGAGCAGAAATTTTGCTTTAAAGATCATCTGTTTATGTGAGTCACTTTGTCTCAAAGCTTTGCAGTTAGATAAATGTCTTTTTTCTTCATCTGAGTTAGAACATTCCAATGCAACATCAGTCTCTGCAGCTCAACCTTGTAACTCATCACTATAATCAAAATGTTAACATGAACGACCCAGAAAGCATGTAATCAGTCAGCATCGACACAAAACTACCTCTGTCAGGCCACACGGGCTTACAAGGCACAAAAGAGCTTTTTGCTGTGAAGGACAGATATTTCAGCAAACACACTCTGCTAAACATCCACCTACAAAAGTTAAAGCTCCTCATCACACAGCTCTGATCATACAAGTATTCCCTAAGTAAAAAATAATATGCCTCTGTATTTTAATCTCTGCAGCATGTTTCCATAAATGGTTAGTCTACTCCACTGCAGTGTACGTCCACTCAGCTCTATTTTTTTTCTTAATTTGATGATTTAGCATATTCTTTACATTTTTAAGAACTTTTTTTTTTTTTAATAAAGGAATCTTCTTCCTCCATAATGAGGAATTGTTGCCTGTTCTGTGCATGATGAAGTACACAAGCTGCAGTCCAATACAGGGCCTCCTCTGCTACCAGCTCAGTTTCACCATACTGAAACCAGTTTGCAACTGCTCCAGCAGTCCACTAAATCCCACGAGTAATCACGTGTTACTGACAAACTGCTGAAACTTAGAACACATACCAACCAATCATCGCAAATAAATGCACTGGCTTGTGCTATATTTCTATCCCATCTGGGTTACTAGCACAGCAAGCCAGCACTTCGTCATTTGAGCATACAATGCATGAAAAGTGGAAAACTGGAACCCCCAGCACAGTATGGCACGGGGCCCTTCCTTGTATCACACTCTGGAGTTTTAGGAGATATTTCAAGAAAAATTTCAAGCCTCAGATCCTTGTATAGAAAAATGCATTGTTGTACTCAGAGCAGAGACAGCTTTCCTCACTTAGGGATGCCCACCTCAGCTGATGCATGCCCATGAACAGTTATGGAGGATACAAAAGGTGGTTGTATCTCCCATAACTTCCCACCTTGCACGGCAATTGAGGAGTCATTAGTCTTAAGAACACAATCACAGATTCATGGAATGGCCCGGGTTGGAAGGGACCTTAAAGATCATCCAAATCCAACTCCCCTGCTGCAGCCAGGGACACCTTTCAATAGATCAGGCTGCTCAAAGCCCCATCCAACCTGGCCTTGCACACTTAATGATTCATCTGAGGATACATCTGGTTATGACTGCTGTGCAAACTTTGTGAGTTCAATTCCTGACTTTGGCAGCACAATTTATATACATACAGATGATGAAAATTCAGCTCAAAAATGTAATACAAAACAATAGATCATTTATTCAGATATAGCTGTCTGCCACAAATGAAAACACACCAACAGAAATCAGTGAGATATATTTTCAGCAGAAATGCTCCAAAAACATAGGGCCCAACCATTTACACTAAAATCAGTTCTCACTAATCCCGAGATCTATACTCTGTTTTGAGGGCCAGTCAGTAAAGATTAGGAGGATTACAAACATATGTTCTGGTCTCAAAATTAAGATCCAGGTATAGAAAGCTGGAGATCTGGGCTCTGTTTCTTTCTAGGCCTCAGAGACTCATACACTGCACAGGAAGAGCAGGAGTCTTTGGAAGGTGAATTCAACTCATCTGAGCAGGATGCTTTTCAGTAAAAAAGGTATCAAGCACTCCAAAACATCGCCTTACTGTATCTTTACTGGGGAAACTGGGATGTTTTCCTCATATACAGGAACTGAATTAAGCTAAAGTAACAGGTATTTGGAAAACATTACTTTGAATACTGCTGACAGAAATCAGATTTCTTAATCTGTTGAGAAGATCTGATAGAAGAAAGAAGATAGCATCCCTGTGCTGGCCCTAAATATGAACAGCTTTGTATCCTGAGGCATGATGAAAGAAAGGGGCAGCTATAGTAATTCTTTGCCATGCTGTGGTGGCACCATCAGCCACTGAATCTAACACCAGTAATGGACAGATTTTCGTGGTTTCACCCAGCAAAACCACTTAAATGAAGATCAGCTTTTTAAAAGTGCCCTGTCCCTTCCAACACCCATGTTGGCATTTAAGACTGAACACTTTAAGGATCTGAAACAATGGATGTTTTATCTTTAATGAGCATCAGAGAAGCTCAAACCATTAAAATCCACTCATCATTGATCACCTAGAAGAAGAGAATATCCTTCAAAGTCATGTAAAATTTTCAACATGAAGCATTGACTTCTTTTGCACCAGCTTTGAGGATATCTAAAATGCAATTTCTTTACATCGTATGAACAAGATCTTCAGGAATTTAGTGAGAGAAGCATGTGTGCATTTTGTTTTACTCTCTTTGCCAACCTTCCCATCCAAATACATAATCGGGCCCAAAGGATGATTAAATATGTAATGGGATGAGACATAATGTGACATCTTACTGAAAGATAAGAGGGCAAGCACAAGTATTTAAACTTTTCTTCTAGCTTGTGACAGATAGAGCAAGCACCATTATGTAGAATAGGCGTCATGTTACTTTAAATATCCTGTACAACATCTATAAAGCTTTTGTGTAAAATCCTTCCCTGCATATATAAAAATGAATCATATCACATTATAGCTTGCTATGCATTCTTCCCTGAGCACACTATGTTTTAAATTGCAAAATCCATTTTTATTTTCTTTTTCATTTGTCACCTCACCACTGGAAGGAAGGTTTCCTGGAGCGTATTCCATTGCATGCCTGACAATATCAAGTCTGTCTTTGATACATTAGTATAAAAAATTGAGGATAAATGATTACATTTACATGAGGTCAATGAGCAAGTACAGGAGATAGGAAGCCTACATGATTCATTGTACAATGTACAAAATTGAGACTCATGTACAAAACTGAGACTTTTTGATAAAAATACAGATAAAATAAGTAAGCTTTTAGCAGAGAAATAACTCATTTTTAGTACTCTGATAATTTTCAGATAATTTGGATAAATAAACCTGATATGAATATGTCTTCTTTGTTACCTGTCATCTCACGATACAGCAATGTGCTGCACCGTGTTAGCCTCTCCTAGTCCTTAATGTAACTCAGCCACTTGGAGATGAGGCACTAATGGATTTTCTCTCTGAGGCATTCTCCTTTTTAATTCTGAATTTGTACACCATCCCAATCAATGTATACATTCACAACATGCTTATGCAATAAAGCTTTATAACTGGTGCAAGCATCTTATAATGCTTTGTCATGCATGCGTTCTTGAAAAAAAAAAAGTAAAAAGAGTAACATACTTGTAAAACATGTATAAAGCAGAAAGGCTGAGCATGCTCTGCAGGGCTGAAACACTTTTCAGAGGACTAAGTGAGAATCCGTAAATATTTAACGTTGCTACCAGCAGAGGGATTAACAGAGTAGAGCTCTTTGATCAATACTTGCACAATCATGTATTATTTCCAGCGGGCATGAACAGCAAAATGCTATTTATTGACTAAAGTGTGCTACACATCATTGAAGTTTAATAAAAAGGGACATGAAATTCTCTCTTGATCAGGAGTAAGCCACTGACCTGACCGTAGCCTAATCAACCATTTCTTGCACTGCAGTAGCACTTGATGGTTCCCAGACTCATTTTTCTGGGAGCTTTCCAAGACATAGACAAATCCAGTCTCTGACATCAAGAGATTAAAGTATTAGATAGTTTAAGACAAAATTAAATAAAGCTGGTGCAACAGAACGAATAGAAGTATGAGTAGTGAGAGGGCAAAAAGCATAAAATCACTTGGGTTCATAGACTAATTAGGACTTCAATTAGGAGTTCAGAATAAGAAACACTTTTGGTGTAGTTTTCTAGCTTATAAAAATAGTAAGAAAGAGTTTTGGCAGCTTTTGTCCCAATTTCATTGTATGCAGTGCTATGCAAGCCAAAAAGGAACAGCAAAATGAACACAGCTGCCAGACAGAAGAGAGTTCTTGTTGGGGCAAACCAGAAATGACCCGATCAGACTGATGCCCCATTTGCCACATACAGTGCTCCATATCAAATTCATATAAGGAAAATTCCAGGAAGCAAACTGTAGACATCTGTGAAACAAATGGATGGTAAGAAAATATTATTTACCCTGTCATCCTGAGTCTCTTAAAATATATTGCAGGATTCTCACTCATTAATCTCACTGGGATACATATGAAATTACCTAGCGCTACTTGGGAAAAATCAACCTGTGAACCTAACTCTGCTCTTTTAAATTTCACATGCTTCCAGTAGCTGAAACACCTTGAAACAAATGGTATGGTCCCCACCCTTAATGCAGAACACTGCTGCACATACAACTGCCAAGGAAAAGCACAAACGAGGAATTTTGCATCAGTCACTCCTAACACTGAGACCTTTCGAAGATAAATTATTGTAGTTCACTGTCCTCCAAGTCTGTTCCCAATCTCCACCTTTTCTGTTGCTGTAGCATGCAATGTTTGTTATATTTATGATAAGGCTTAGAGTAGATAATACACCAGATAAAATCCCAGAACAATACAAGTGCATTAGTCTAAAGTCCAGGAACATATGCCCCTACAGGGGCAACCCAGACAATAGATTTAGAGTCCACAGGAAACTCTTTTCCTCTTGATGTTGAACATGGATGAATTAGTCTCACAACAGTCAGCACCTGAAAATTGTACTTGCCTGCTACTGAACAGACCAAACTCTCACTCATGTGCAAGAAGAGGCCTTCCAGTGCACAGGAGCTCAGCTGCCTCCAGACCCATCACCTCTCAGGGCTGAGCTCATTTCCCATAGATCATAACCTATATTCGACACTGCTGAATCTAAACCCGTGCTGCTTATTTGGAACTAGGTAATCGGAATAAAATGAAATAACTTTTCCTCAGAAGGGACTCTCTCAATTTTCCCTTCACAGCTGCACTTTCTGTTACTCAATTTCAAGGAAACCAAAGTGACTGAATGCACCTGACTTAATCTTTTTAAAGGGCTCATATACGGCTTTCAATCTCTTCCTCGCTGACTGACGTTGTACCACATCCAGGAAGCAAAGAGAAGCTTCCCTTGTAAACTCTGAATAAACTTTTCCAGTAAGTGTATTTCAACCCTTATTTCTAAGAAGGAAAAAGGTTATCCAAGTAGACAATTGCTACTTCTGAATTTCGTTTACCATACATCTCTCATGAGGTTTCTAAGTGATACACGTCAAAAGCTAAATGTGAAATTCCAAAGAAACCATAAACCACTTACCTAAAATGTCATTTATTGCCAAAGAATGATTCTGGAAGATAAATCCTTAAATGACCATTTTATATTTTCTTTTTTTCAAATATGGTCCTACTTTCCCTGACAAAGCATTTTGAGTCCTCTTTTGCAGTTATAAGCTTTTCTTAAGGTTCTTCAAGTGTTATGATAACACTTTATGATTGCTTTTAACAATCACACATAATCCTAAACACTATGAGGGATTTCAGAGAACAAATTTCAGCAGCCACTGAAATAAGAAGTCACCAACTTCAAAAGGTCTCCACCTCAAGCTACCACACTGCCTCATTTTCTACATCTGGTTTAAAAGATACAATAACTCCGCAATGCTAAAATAAATGAAGCCAAATCAAATATGGTTGAAAATACTGACAGAGGAAAAGAAATGATGAACGGAATAAAAATTAAAATCCTTTTCAGCACTCCAGCCAGCCCAGAAGAACTCCTTAGGGCATCTGATGGGTATTTTCTTGGCTGATAGCAGGACGGATGCACAGAATACACTGTGGACATAAATCAGGTGAAGTGATGAAAAGGGGATGAAGAGGATATATGCACTTAAAGAGGAACAACGAGATTATGAGTAAGTGAAAATGTCCTGTAGGAAATTTCTAAAGGCACCGAAGAGGTGAGTCAGAGAGACTCAGAGAGGCAAATGACAGTTTCTGCTGAGGTAGGTGTTTAGAGGCAGTCCGTAGGTATACATTCAATGGACAAAAAACTAAGGGACAGTCAGGTTGATGAATCTCCTTGCCATGAAACTCTTTCCCACCTTTTTTCCTTTTTAAATATGAATTGTGTACATAAATATGTGTAAGGAATTTTAATGAGATGTACACTTTAAATGTATTAAAATGAATTATGCAGAAAAGCAGTAGGAGAGCAACAGATGTACACATCCAAGGGTGACATGCTTAGTTTCACTTGATGAATGTTTGTTTTGTTGCTTTGAAAAATTAATGTAATGAAATATTTAAAGTGAACAAGAAACTTTAAAATTAACTTGGGGCATGGATTACTTCCTTACAAGGACAGAGTTTTATTAAGGAAAATATGCTGCTAGCATTCGAATCAGGACTCTATGAACAACCATTAAAATAAGCTAGGTATTTTAGGAATGTCTTACAGACAGCCTGTTTTCAAACCATGGTATAACACCTCTTATGGACCATGAGACCAGAGAACAAAGTCTTCACAGCAAACTTACAGGGTGGTGTTTCTAATTTAGAAGGCAGTGATATGATAATCTTTAAAAACTTTTACGGGCTGATAGAAGACCAAGGCTGTCCACTGGTCCAAAAAAATTCTGGACCACTGCTTTTACCTATACCAAATAGAGACAGTAATAATTCTAGAAACTTCATTAACACTTAATTGCCTTCCTTCCATGTACTTAATCACATGAGGGAATTAGAAAGTTATCAGAATTCCCTCCATCCCATAATTCTGTTACTAACAGTGTCTACTTTTGTGTCTAGACCATGATTTTCTGAAGCTTATGCTAAGCAGTGAAATTTTCAGTGGTCTTCACATTCGAAAACCATGTTCAGGTATTTAAATTTAGGTATCTACACCAAAAGGACATCTGAAAACCAGACAACAGATTCTCTGAAAGAAGGCTCTTCAGCTTTCTTTGGCAACAGCTATGAGGGGATCACATATGTCTGCCTGATACCTCAGTGCAGTCTGTACAGCATATAGGGAAAAGCAAGTACCAAGCTTTTGATTTCCGAGCCCAAAGTCAAATTCCAGAATTGTAAATAAGAGTGAGGCTGTAATGCCTAATGGAAAGTGATTGTGAATGAAGCAACAAACTGGAATTATTAATTTTGCCAACAGCACCTCAGGGAATCAGAACATTTTTAGTTTTTTCAACGAGAAAGCATATTCTTGAGAATATCCAGCCTCTCCTCCATGAGAAAATTGTTCCTGAGACAAGTAAAGGAGAACAGAGGAGGTTATGATGACATAACTTGCATGCCAAGCCTTTGAAATGATAGCCTCATGAGAAATAACATGAATCAAAAGGATTGTTTGATTTTTCCTTTTCAAAATAAGACCCCAAAACCTCACGTTGTCCAGTTCTATGCTCTTTACCATTTAGAATGGCTGTCAGCCAAGAAACGCAAACTAACCACGTATGAATGATACCTGTCAAGGTTGTTCTGCAAAAACAAAAGAAGTTTTTGTGGCCTAATAATGTTCCCTGACTAATCCATCTGTGCAGAGATTGCTACCAATAACAGCACCAGCAGCAATGGAAAACCTTCTGCGTAAAAGCATCTAAATTGCTTAGGATGTGGAAATTGCATTATTTTTGTAACAATTTAACCTCAAGCTTTATCTCTGTATCTGATAGAAACCCTCCCTCTCCCCTATATCTTGATTTCCTATATACAGGATCAGCAAGTAGAACACATTTTCATGGTGGACTTTACCAAAATCTATTTTACTTTCATGAAAATTCAATTAAACAAGAGAGTGCAATTATCTGTTTACTGGCAAACAGGCAGTCCCCATTAGTTCAGCTCTGCTTTGCTGAACTGTGTTCAACTGCTCCAAGCATTCACGTTTCATTATGAAAATTTCATCAGACACCCCTGGCTCCAACACCATGGCACAGAAAATGGAATGCACAATGCCCACTGCTCTCCACATTTTGGCTGCAGCTTAAAAGCTGACCATGCTCCTTAAAGAAACTGTTCACAAGTACAGCAAGGGTTAGGATAGCTTCATGCGTATATGGTTTGTATTATCCACATCTTATCCGGGGTACTTCCCCTCTCACTTTTTTCAGCATGGAAAATTGAAAATTAACTTTCGTGGCTTTGCTTTTGCCTCATTTCAATCATGATGCCTAAAAAATCAACAGTATATGTAGTATTTTATAATCCATTAACCACATACAGCCTTACATCCTGGTGTAACTTCCCACCAGTGCACACAAAGCCACCCTGTCCCTGCATGGCTGAGCTGGCACCCACATACTGATGGCACAAGATACATCTGACTGAATTGCCATTTAAACCTGAAACTCCTGATGGAGCCAGAAAAAGCCTTGATCCTGGGAAATGTTTCAAGTGAGCTGTCCCCCTTCCCAAAGCAGACAGATCTCAGATCTGAAATGTCACGCACAATTACCCTAGAGTCTTTGACTCTGAACCTCCAAATAACTCAGGGCATTATGCAGGCTCTCCTCTTCCCCCAACAACTTCAGGAATTGCTTTTAGTGAAATATAAAGATTTTTCTTTCAGAAGTAGTGGCTAAAATGAGACCTATGACTTAGTATAAAGGAAAAAAAAAGTATTACAACATTGATTCTTACAAATAAGCAGAAGAACGCAAACTGTTAGGAAACAAATAGTAAGACTGCCTCAATATGAAGGCCATCTAAAGATTCCAGGCTGCTTTTTATTCAATTTGTGTTTGGGACTTCTCTAATGAAGACAAAACATCCCTCTCTGTGATGGTGGAGCAAAAAACCACGGGCATTTGGAATCAGGTTTGTATTGTGATTCAATATTGTATATTACAATTGCTGTATCATGTTTGTGTTGTGATTTCCACATATTGCTATATGAAGCTTACAAATCAAAATCCCATATAACATGAAATATCTTCAAAAATCTATGTTTGGCATTAAAACATTGAACTGTCCTGCTGCCTCAGACCTGCTGAAGAGACCACAGTTTGTAAGCCAGGACTGGCAGCCACCAAGTTTCCTTAGTGTGACAAGGATGAGGAGCTCGGTGAGTTCTGTGCCAGTAAGAGGGGTCTGTGTTTCTGTGGGGCTCAGGAAGTAAGGTAGTGAGGCAACTCATGATATCAAGAGGTTGCTTTGGTGGTCATGTGCAGGGGCAACCATCTCAGTGACCATCAGAGTAGTCTTCTGATGCTCCACGTCTGCAAGGATACCTGGAGCAAGCAGGATCGAGGAAAGCAGAGGCTGCTATCCAGTGGCATGCCAAAGAGTCACGACACTGAGCCATGGACTGGATCACTTTCTTGGCAAGGAAAGGCAACAGATTAAGAAAAGGGACACCAGAGACAATATCTCTGTACAGAAGTCATCACCAGTGCTTGTGTAAATGATGATGGGGTGAACCCCACAAAGCAAAGTGACAGAAATGAACCCAGGGAGGTTTCTGGGCTCATCAGCATTCCCCATAGGCATATGCTCCCACCCTCATTGTGACCAGGCAAGAGGGCTGGTCATACATGTGATGAACGGATTAAGTTCACTGTGCAACATCAGTGATCACTAGTGCTGGTCTGAGATGGGGGTGGAAAATCACTGACCAACATCTCATCACCCTTGGAAGAGGAGATGGGCACAGGTGAGGTATGTGCTCATGAAGTCCAGTGAAGAAAAGACAGGTGACCACAGCCTTGTTAAGAAAGCTGAACTAAACTCAACACGAAGGTCACCTACAAGGTAAAGAGCTCTTTGCTTTAGATAAACAGCACTATCAGTCGAGTGGATCACCTGTTTGTGTAAATGGAGTTCCCTGACTTAATCCAAAGGGTGTGAATGTCATTCTGAACCATGGAGGAAATGTCTACAAATTTCAGTCCCATGTAAAGTATAACACATAGGCAACTGATAAGAGAAACTTGGAAAAAAAAAGCAATAGGTTTGAGCTGGCTTTGAGCCACATGTCCCTCTGCAGTGACTGGGAATGTTCAACATCATGATAGTGAAGCCTAAGACTGGCCCTGGGAATCATGTTTTTATTGTGATTCTGCTGTGTAAAATGATTGCCATATCATGCTTGTGTTGTAGTTTCAGCTTACTGCTCTATTGCTCTTCTAAATCACAACCCCACATAATGTCAAGTATCTTTAAATAAATCTGGAGCTCTTCTCATGTGAAATGTCTGAAGGAACCAGATCAGAGAGTATTGGACTCTGACAAGCAGAGTCTCAGGAGGAAAAATGTTTTTTGTGGGCTGTTAAAATGATATTACTTGGAATCTAGGGTTCAGAGATTCCAAACTTTCCCCTTTTTATTTTTGTACAGTGAAAAAAACCAATAATCATAACGAAGAATATAAATACAGTAGATTAGAATCTTTTCTCTCAACCAAGCAGTAAGAGCCATGGGAAAGTATGATGATGCCACTAAGTGCTTATTCCCCAGCATCCTCTTCCTGTGAGCTCACAAGCCCAAAGACATTCTCAGAACTGTCATCCCACTGCACAGGGAAATGAGCAAATTTAAAGGCAAATAAGGGTGGAAAAAAAAGTAGGAAAAAAAGGAGGTGAAGTCCTTTAACCAGGAAATTAAATCCAGGATCTGACAAAAGCCTTAAGCATGTTTCTAATTTTGTCAAAGGAGGAGATTGAGCATCTTAAAGACTGTCTTTTTGTCTGGAATAGAGCTTTGAGATTTCCAAACAGGGAACAAGCAGCAAAAAAATTTCAATACACAGCAAAAAGAATGAAACTGAAGACCAAATATTAAAAGAAAAATCTATCAGGATGTCGAAGTCAAGGGGACTTGCTGAAAACTGGATGTTTCTAAGACTGACGCAACTTTTAAAAGCTAGCACGGAAGAGGAGGAACTGTTTTAAGTTGATAGATGCTTTTGAGCTCTTAACATGAGAAAACAGGAAATACCTAAGGAATTGTTATTTTGGTTTTGGCAGATACTATGGACAGATCTTTAAAGTGCCACAAGAGCAAAAGGATATCCTCTCAAAAGGAACACAAGTCCTTTTCTAAGAGCTAAGCTCAATTGCAGAAGCCCGTAAAAATGAACTAAGGCAAGTGAATGTTAACATTCATGGCTCAATTCCCCATCCAGCTCAGCTGAGATCTAATTCCAAAAGACAGATATTTCAGCACAAAAGGATATGCCAACAAATTAAAAGCAGCATGCAGAAGGAAGAGGCAGGCAGCAGTGGTCTCAAAAATCAGCATACACTGGTTAAATATCAGGAAACTTAATTCCTTAAAATGGATTACCTAGGAAAACAGATTTATAATCACTAAAACCAAAATAAAATCCATCAAAACCATCAAAATTAACACAATCTGACTTTAAGAAGAGTTAATGAGCTTCAACTAAGATGTAGGATTAAAAACCAGATTTCTTTGAGCTCTGCTAGTGAAAAAGTATATGAAAAAGCTATGTATTAATTATTCTTGTTATTCTTAGCACTCAAACTTGCTACATATCTTCTCCTTTTTTGGTCTCACCTTAGCTGCCAAAGAATGGCCAAAGATTTTTCTCTATATTATTCTGTGAGCTAATTCATTTGTAAGATGGTAAAATATTAGGGACATTGAATGGAATGGAAATAGATATGCATATTGAACAAAAAAAATGTCCAAAGCATTCCGAGTTTAAGAAGAACAGAACTGTTTTACTGTAAGTGGATGTCAATATGCCTCTAAAGATTTGGCAATTCAGAGGAGTTCTTGGCTTGCTCAACTAATTCAGGTAAATTGATTTTGATCTATCCAAATTTTTTAACTTTCATTTGCCTTTAAGAAAAAGATAAAAAACATCATTCAAAACCTTGGCAGATGTTAGAAAATGAACTTTGCTCTCTCACCCAGATGCTCTTTTAATCTTTATATACAGGGTTCAGACTCAGGAGACCACTGCTATTTAGGTAAAAAAAAAATCAAGCATTTATTTAAAATTTGAGTAGGGGTTATTTAAGTATGTGCTAAGAAACCTTTCTCAGTCAAGGTCATCAGTGAGATTTCAGGAGGAAAATAAACCCAGAATATATAAGTGTTTATAGACATACACACAATCCTATGAGAAACAGCTTTAATGGAAAATGAGCTTGCCAACAATTCTGGCATGACAGGTGGGAGCACAACTCAGATTTTCCTAGGCTGTTGGACTGTATCTTCATCTACAAAAAGCAACAATGCAAGGCATATTCAAGTCAGCATATTTCACATGTATCAGAGCTTGAAAAGCCCAAGCAAAAGGGAGATACCACAACAAGTAACTGTCATAGGGATTTAGCTCCAATGACACAAACTTGTTATCAAAAGAGGTTATCAGAAAACAGAAGGTTTCTCTCTCTAATCTGTCACAGGCAAAACATTAAGCAATTTTGACTCTGCACTGAGAAAAGGACACAACAGAGAGGCTCTAGGTAAAGTCATTGGTGCCCAGTCTGCCTACCAAGAGTGCAGGAATCTGTGCTGTGTCATCACCCAGCAAAACCCGTCCTTCAGGAGTGGATAAGTGACAAGATGCAGACGGTGTCTGATCTAGTGCTGCAGGCACAGGACATAGAGATGCAGGATTGTATTTACAAGAAGTTCAGTGCAGCTGAGGCTGCTCAAAACCCATGGAGGAAATTTTTGAAATGCTGGCATAAAAGAGATGGTGACAGCAAGGTAATGCTAGCTGCAGGGAAGACACACTGCACTAAGCCTGCTGGGAACAGGAAAAAGTGATGGACAACCATTTTATTAATCGAGATATTCTCTGCAAGGTGTAAGGAAACTGAGATGAAGTCAGCTGTTTTCCAAGTAGTTGCTTGTGCAGGTTAAGCTGGTCCATACCAAGACAGTAGCAGTTTAAGAAACACTAAAAAAAAAACCTCAAATGTGGATTAAACCAAAGACCAAACATACCATATTCCTAACAGCTGAACTCCCTTGCAGAAAGCATAATGTGTGGAGTTTCCCCTGTGGTACCTAATAAAGGTCTCTGCTCATAGCTGTAGTAGGACTGACATCCCAATGAAATTGGCATCGTGTCTTCCCCTGCCTAATCTTTCCCTGCCACATTCCTCTTAGATGCTGTACATAAACCATCGATAGACCCCAATCTGGAATCTATCAGCTGTGTTAGATAACTGAGTTACTTTGATTTCTTAACTAGTGTTTGTAAGTTCTGACAGCCACATTTAGTTTTATTAAATGTACTTGTGCTGGCTAAAGCCTTTCCTGATACCTCCTTAGGGCACTATTACAGGTTTCAGATTGAGACTGGACTTCTTGGGAATCATTGTGTTCCTGGAAAATGGGCTAATTACAATGGCAATCTTGCACAGCAGTTACCACTAGTCTCTGCCTATATTGTGTTTTCCCTGCAAAAGGTTAGAAGCATGAAAATAAAT
This sequence comes from Gymnorhina tibicen, assembly GCA_013399875.1. Classification (NCBI taxonomy): domain Eukaryota; kingdom Metazoa; phylum Chordata; class Aves; order Passeriformes; family Artamidae; genus Gymnorhina; species Gymnorhina tibicen. The sequence continues at coordinate 913,781 of VXAZ01007128.1, read as the reverse complement.
AGAATTAAGTCTGTGTTTGTTATTAGAAGATATGCAGCAATCAGGCAGAAAGGTTTTCATGTTTACTGCTAGGTACAGGATCTGATGCATGAGAAATGGTAATGAGGTAACAAATTAGCCATTGATTCAAACACATCAGTGATGACTGAAAGCCATTATGTGGTGACTGCTCTTTTCTGGGGGTCTGTTTGAAGTATGTTGGTGGTCCTCATGTATTTCCTAGGAGAAGAACATCTGTTGAACAAAACCCACTATCAAAATCAATATAATTAGCATCTTTTTGAAACTCTCGCCTTAAAGGAAGGGTGGATCTTTTTCTTGATCCTGAGTTGATCTTTCTTGTGTGACAAATAGAGGCTTTCAGCTTCCAAGTTGTTTTTGTTGGATGAAGAAACAGTTTTATTTCCCAGGTCTGACATCTGGCTCTATCAATTGATTTTCATACATTTGGTTATATTAATGTTGATTAATGGTCAATAGTTTCAATTAAGCCTAAAAGACTTCAACAACTAAGTATCCATGTAAATTAATGGGACTGACATACCTCCCACTCAAACTAGTTCAAAAAATGCCAAAAATGTTAAATTACTAACAGATACTGGAGGAATAATATGGAACCCACTTACAGAATAAGGCTCCTTTATGTCACTACTCTGGCATTTAGAAAAACCTTCTGGAATCAATGGTCACACAAAATGATCAGAACAGCAGAATCCCAATTCAGACCACTCCTTATGTACATTTTTACGGGTGCTGAAGGTTTTTTACTCTTCCAAAGCCAACAAACAAGCAATGTCTTGGGGAAAAAAAAGTTTAAAATTAAATTTAAGGCACACCCCAATCCCAATATCTTCAATATTTTCCACCTTCAACTATTATTTCCTGTCTACGTCTCTTATTTTCTTAGCACTGAAATTAAATCCCACTTTGGATGCAGCTCCTAGTATACAATGCTATACCAGCAGCCTGGGTCATGAGATACACAAAAGGACTATTTGGTTGAAATTACAGGCAGGCAAAACATATTTAAATGAAAAACTGCCTACCAACACCTTCATCACAAAAAAAAGTTGTGTTTAAGCTCTTTAATGACTATTTCTTCTTACACTGTATGCAGTATGCGGAAGTAAAGGTAACTCATATGGAAAAGGAACCGCCCAACCTAAATTTGTATCCACCACACACGTGTTGGAATTACAGCCTCCTAAGGCAAAGGCAGGTTTCTTGGTGCTACTGCTCACATTCAAGAAGAATGCGCTCTGCTTTCAAGGAATCCAGCTCACTTTCCCCTCATTTCTATTAGAGCCACCCTTGGGGCTAGTCTGACATAAGATAAATTAGAGATAAAAATAACCAATGACATCAACTCCTACATCAGTGAAATGCAGGCTCTCACAATATATTTACTCCTATGCTACCAGGCCTCTTTTGAAAATTCCAAATGCTGAGGTTTTCATTACACTGTAATGTAAAATTCAGCTGATGAAGAATTTCTTGAAGGAGAGAGCTTTGAAAAATGCTCATTCATGTTGCTGTTACCATGGGTGAGGTTGGAGGGGGAAATCCAGACAAGAATACAGTTAGGAGGCTGCTGGGCCATATTTTCTTAATTTGAATACATATTTCAAATTCTTATCGTATAAGCTCTGAACTAAAAAACTTCATATATGGTCAGAAGGTTACAGTACTTACTGAAAGGGGGACAGAAGGAGAAGGAGGGGAAGAGGGGAGAAAGGGAAGAGGTGAAAAAAAAAGGAAGAAAGAAAATGAAGAGGAAAAGGGAAAGAAAAAGAGGGAAAAAAGGCTCAGAATCAGTGAATTCATAGTGTAAACAGTAATCTAATAGAGAAAGATGCTGATTGTATTCAGTAATACAATACTGTAACTAAAGAGCCACCCATGACAACTGGGATATATACATTTTTAGTTGTTTTTTGGGGGGATTTCTTTTGTGGCTAAAATTTGCATTTTTTGAAATGTAAAAGTCTTACGTGAAGTAAGGATTGTTAAACTCAATGTTTGAAAGGTATTTTTTCACACCATATCTGTGCAATCTAAAAGTTAAATTACTCGTTTGCCCTTTTTCTCTCATTTTTTGGTTTCTTTTTCTTTGCTGAACAGCAGCAATTCCAAAAATATACTATATACTGAAGGATTATATACTGGGTGGTAGGGTAAAGGCTACATATAAAATGCTGCTTTAATGAGCTTTAACAAAAAGGACAAATGTAAAATCAGATATCCATCACCTTTTCCCTCCCTCTTGATGTCTCTTACATTGTAGAAGATAAATTGCAGACACATCATAGACACTGAGGCAGCCCAAGTAAAATGTGGGCTGCTTTGCTCTTCTTTCAAGTTCCTGGGATTGAACCTGGGAAAGACCTTTCTATGATCTTGTGATCAAATGCTGCCATTCAAACAAGAAAGGCTCAGAGAAATGGCTGAGAAATGGGGCTTTTACAGCTGCTCAGGACTGCTGACCAGCATAATGACATTGTTGCTGTGGCAAACAAACAAAAAAATCAAATAGAATCTTAGCCTCCTGCTTTCCCAGTGTTTTCAAGGCTGAATGGCTTTTCTCTGTTTTGCAGTACCATTCGAGGAGAAGGGGGAGAGAGACACTTCAGGTATGCAAGAGGCTCCTGGTATTCAAAACATATGGAAACTGCCATTGTGATACCACTCATCTTACTTTGTCTGGATGAATCTCAAAGGCAAACATCTTCACACGCTACTTCAGACACTTCATGTCACTTCATGCTCAGGGGGGAAGGCCTGCAGAACAGTCCTCAATGCTCCTCTGGTGCCAGGGACAGGTTTACTTTTGGAGGGAGGGAGGGAGACAGTGTGGCAGAAAGGCAAGACTAGAAAGGGAGGACAGACCCTGTGTACTTTTTCCCATTATACGGGAAAATGTATTTCCCTTTCCCATGACACCCCCTTTCTCATTACAGAGTCCTTCCTAAAGGCATCAGCAACAAATTTTCCCCCAAAATGCTTAAGGACACACCAAGCACCTGCAGGACAACTTCTACTCACACAAGTACTCAGAAGTTTGGATACATATCCTCTCTTTCCAGCTACCAAATTTTTCACATGCTCTGCCAGTGAAAATGTCTTTGTAGAAAACTTTCTGTATCAGCCCTGATGGGACAAAACCAGCTGAGAGCCTCCATGAGGCTGTCTGCCACCCAGGGGCGCTTCAAGGCACCTCACCTGGGTGTTTGTTGGTTTACAGCAGTGTTCCAAAACATGTGAAAATTCAATACTCCAATTTTATTGGGACATCTGAAAGCCCACACCCAGAGGCTTCCACTTCTGGCTGAAATACAGATGCCCAAAGGAGTGCGTCAAAAAATATCTATTTGCACATTGTTAATCTTCAATAACACTGTTTTGTTCAGGTTAGTTGGAATTTACAGGTTAAAGGTTCAGGCTGAAACTTCTGATGTAAATTTCTCTACACTTTGAATTTAAAGGTGCTCAATGTGAAAGCAAGTGGAAAAGTGTGAGGGAGGGAGGAGGAAAGGGAGAATTTTTCCATGAAAGGCCTGAGAGGGAAATAATTTTCCTCAGTTAAAAAAAAAATAAGATCATGCAAATTCCCACTTGCTGGGAATTATTATTATTGAGCATAACACACTATGAGCTAAAGTGGTTAGTCTGTGCTCAGCCTTGCTCAAGTTGGCTTTTTAAATGACTTTTAAACTAGTTGGCTCAGGTGTGACAACACCATACTGCAGCGGTAGGGTCTGCAAAGCAGATGTACTCCATCACTTAAAGTGTCCTGAAGGGACCAATAAAGTAATGCAGGAGAGGAAGAAACAGGAGGAGTTGTGCCACTGCTGGCCACAGCTCATGCAGACGCAGAATTCCTCCCTGCAATCTGAATCACGTACAAATAACTTTACAACGTTCAACACTTTTTCATGCTCTGATTTGCATGTTTTTATTTGTTTGCATTGCTTTGTTTTAAATTGCCAGCCCTTTAGACCTAAACAATCTGAAATTCAAGCTGTGAATCTTTCTGGCTCATAAATTCTGCCTGCCATAACACCTGCGCAACTCATCTGTCTTGTCTTGGATTTTACAAGTGCATCCAAGGAACAGCACTGTCCCTGGACCAGGAACTTGTCGACACTTCTCCTGCTGATGTATGAGGCAAGACAGAATTCAGTGCACACACTCTCAGCTGTGCTGCTTATGCAGCAGCAGCATACAGAAGGGACTTTTTTGTCCATAAACAAATATATCCACCATTTCCCATAAAGGGAATGGATTTTCTGAATTGGAATATTTACACAGTCACTCTTAACAGCAAAAAATGCCCATGAGTTAAAAGAAAAAAAAAGCATATATTGAAATTAGTTTAGATAAACTCTGGCACAGTTCATTGCCACTAGATATTATGAATGAGAAAGGAATGCAGTTCTCTGTTTATGCTGCAGACTTCTGGAAATCTTAGGAAAGATATGACAGGTGGTACTGTGACAGGAAGAAAAAAGGAATAATCTTTTCTTATTTATATGCCATATTGTTCTCTAACTTTCATTCTTATAAGCCAAGTGAAAGATTTTAATCCAAACTGCAGTAATGCTATTTTATACATCATAACCTGAATTACTGTGATATCACAAACTGATCTTATGCATTTTTTGTTACCTCTAGTTACAAAGTAATAAAAACCCCCGAACCCTGCAAAAGACTTTCTCCTTAATTATACAGCCAGATTAAAAAACTCAGTATTTGATCATATAGCTTTTTGAAATACAAAAAGATACAGTTCTTTTCCTATTAACTTATAGACCAGTACAAGATCAAATGAAACACAACATAAATATGTAGCACTTCAGATGTCTGAGACTGTTCTCATCATCAATAACTTAATATATTTTTGGAAAAGCAGGCTTTAGATGATGTCAGCATTCTGTCTTCTCTCACACAGCTTTCCTCATGAGCTCAAATTACATGACTTAGGTGGTACACACCTCCTAATATCTTAAATACAAATTGGCTCAGCCCTCATTCCTCCAAGAAATTAGTGCACACCAACTATTGGGGTTTACTCGGTAAACAAATAATTCTGTATCCTCCTAACCAAAGGGAGTCTTTTTTGAACTAAATGGAAATGAGATAAAATCTTGAGAAGATAGGAATTTTTCTTTTTCGCTTTTTAGAAAAATATCCCTTGCCTTTAAAGAATCTAAAGAATACACAATCTTTAAGATCTAAGAAACCTAGGAAATTGGAATGGATCTTTGCTTCCTGACATGGAAATGCGTGCTATGAAACCAGAAGCACCTACAGCAATGTCAGCACAGCAAGGACAAGTGAAGGTTACAGAAACGTAATTATGAAGAAATAAAACCTGTCTTTTTCAGTGGTACAAAATGACATACTTCACATTTGAAATCCTGAAGAATGCCACGAAACAAAACAAATATCATCAGATTTTAAAGGCTGTCTTTGAAAGGAAGGAAACTTTAAAAGTCCAAGAAACACTTAATTTCAGTTGAAGTCACAAGCTATTGCAAATCTCTTGCTGAAGAGTTGGTAGCTGTTTGATTAACTACGAATGGTGTTTGGCCAAGTGCCAGAAGGAGGGCAAAGCCAGGAGCCTGTGCTGGTGGTGTGTGACAGCTGTGGGTCTAAAAGGGAGGACAGAACACGGAGAAGTGATGAGGTTTTGGCCACATCACAGAAGCCTGCACGAGCCACAAAGCAAAGTCACGGAGATCTAACCAGGGAACTGCTTTCTAAGCAAAAGGTTTTATAGTTTCCAATAACTCAGTACCCCTTCTGTAGTTTCTTGGTTAGAAAGTCCAACTTTACGACCATCTTCTGCAAAGTCCATGTGATCTTAGCCATTATGTGATGTCTGAAAATGAAATTCTATTTCCCTAGGGACAATCTCTTCTGAGAGCTGTACACACCACCCAGGCACCTCTTAACATCCAACAGGACCCAGGCAATAGATCCACAAAGCCCATTCTGCATGGAACAGTTTGTCAGAGAGACCTGAGTTGGGACGGCACCTGCACATTGCTGAGGGCATGGGAGCACACGGGGTCCAAAGCAGGACAGGGATCACAGAGGCCTCATGCTCATCACCAAGACTCAAGCAGGAGTTAAAGATTTTAACTGTTTGTCAAAGATGAAGACTTTGGAAGAGGATGAAACCAACAGAAGTTAAAAGAGTGTTCAGAGGGCTCGCAATGTAAAAGAAATTTCTGCTAACAATGAGCTGAGCATTTGTGTATTTATGGAGCACAGAAAGTGAAAGATAACAGCAATTCCATAAAAAAGGACAGCCAAAAATTGGAAACAGGAAAAATAAATAGAAAATTTGTTAAACTGTTATTTTTTATGAAGGTCTTTACATGGATCATATTTTCTGATACAATAAGGAAGAACTTATATAGTGCAGTCAGCAGATAACAATGAAAGTATTTAAAAACCTGAATTCTTAGAAGGTAGGCAATATAAAAGATTCAGATAACATGAATATCATATACATGAAAGGAACTGAGAATACAAGTGAGAACATTTGGGGGTTTTTAGTACAGACAATTTTTGAGGATAACAATATGGAAAAGATAACCCCCTTTTTAAACAAGCTTCACTGAGTATTACCAGTAGCAAACCTGGCAGAATCCCCTTTATCTGAAGTTCTTTGTAGCATTTAACAAATGTTTTAAGATACCTACAAACCAATATGTAGTTTATAGTTTGGGCTGCTATTTTATCTAGTTTAAAATGTCAAAAACATATACATGTATACAGACAGCTAGGTAAATGCCCCAAGAAGAAATATTTGGAAGTGTTTTTCAGTGTTTTATGTATATAAATGAACAGACAATTAAATAAAAAGATAAAGCACCAAGAGACAGGGGCTAAAAAGTTATCAAAAAAACCATTTTAAGTTCATTCACTCAGAAAAACAATTTACAGCATCACTAATGACAAAGAAGATAGCATTTTTTCATCCACTAAGATAAAACCAGCGGAAAATGTTGTTAATACCCATCACACAGTTAACCCTCAACTGGAATACTGTTCCCTCATCACCATTTCAGGCACAATATCCTAGAAAACATGTTGCTCTAAATAGAGTATTCCAAGTTCTAAGTCTACTTCTCTGAAGCAAAGATTATCTATTTGAATTTACTCTCCGTGGTGAAAGAACATAAGAGATGTCCTAAGATAAATATTTAAACTAAGGAGAGAGGCAGAAAATATCAATTGATTTTTTTGAAATGAGTCCATAAAAATGCAGTGCTTGCAACACTTTCAAGATTAAAAAAAAAAAAAAAAGGCAAAAAAAAAAAAAAAAAGCATGCCCAGTAATGATTAAAGCAAGATTTGAGGTATTTGCAAATACATCTGTATTGTTGCAGATAATTTCTTTCTGTTTAAGAGTTTTTACTTCAGTTAAAGTCAGTATCAAAATGACATAATCACTTGTTACTTGTGGGGTTCTTAACCTATACAATGATAACGATTCCCTCTTCTTTCTTTTTTTCAGATATCTGTAATTAAATTAGCAATAAAATAAAGAAGATTCTTGACCATGTAATGTAGCATTCATGTCTCTCACTTCCTTTAAATTTTCTCTGAGATAGGAACTGGCCCAATGTCCCCCGACAACTCAAAGTATTTACGAAGCAAATGAAATTTAGGAAGTACTATAATGACTAGAAAATGCTGTGAGGGAGCATAACAGACATACCAGCAGAGGATAATTACCGCAACTGAGGCATGTTCCTGTGAAAGTCCAGAGAGAAAAGTAAGAACTTGTTACATTTTTGCATTTATTCAGAAAGAGAAAATGAAGTTATCTAAAAACATCCACGGATACTGGGAGATGAACAAAAACTCTGTGTAAATATCGTACCCTAAACTTGCCCATCCAAACAGAAGCCAATTTGTTACTGAGAGACAAGCTAGGAAGTTTTAATTGAATTCAGTGATTGCAAAATGTCATAGATTAGCAAGATTTCATGTGAAGTCTCCTATTCACCAACAGAAATAGATGCAGCACTGAAAGACTGAGAGTGAGCTACCTTCATTATTAGTAGTGCTCTTCTCATCTCGATGGAGATGCAGAGCACTACAGAATTCATTTGCTGACTTTCAGTGGGGCTGTACCGGGCCCATACAATTAGTTTCACGTGGGACTGAATTCTCTATAGGATGAAAATATACCCAGTAGGCCGTATTTATCTCAGAAAAGCAGTGCAAATAAAGGGAAAACAAAAAAACCCCTCACAAATAAAACCCACTAAAATAATAATCACTCAAAGCTACTCAGAATATTTATGAAGTTGACATGGAATCTGCCAGGCATTGAGATTTTGCAGATTTCTGGAGATGACTGTGCTTTCTCAGTCTGAAAGAAATGCGAAGATATTAACTAATTATTTATGGAACAACCAATTATTTTGCACTGTAAATCTAAGATTGAACATCATGAAATGCTTATTAGTTGAGCAAGCAAGAGAGTGGAGCAATTCCTTTTGGAATGGAATGAAGCCAAGGAGTTAGATGGAGAAGGCTCCTAACACAGACACAGTGATAATTTACCTAGGCACTATACAACTGAGCAGCAAAATGTTTCAAGAGACAGAAAATAACCTTTACATTGTGACTGGGTTGAAGCAGAGGGGTCTGGAGCTGCCAGTGCTCAGTTCTACAATTTTTAAGAAACAACAGACAGTAACTGAAGTTATAAAGTCAAAGAAGGATGGATGTATTCTTGCTTTCAGAAGGTACAGAGTACAGAGCCTCTCAAGTGCCCTGTGTGCCCTCCTTTCCTTGCAGTTGTAACGCTGCTTTCCTGCTGCACTGTTGGCCTAGGTCAGCTTAGATATGTGACTCTTGGCTAGACTCAAGCATCCAGGTACACAACAGTTACTCCCTTGTAACTTTTTTCTAACTTACAACAACAATAAAAAAACTCCAAACCCAACAACAACAAAAACCAAATTTAAAAAAATCCAACAGCACTTACATCTCATTTGCTGAGAAAAAAACTAGTTAAAAAAAGCTCTGTATTCAAAATTACTGTTTGAGATAACCCTTTGGGAAGATATAACTAAGTAATGGCCCATGGTTTATTCTGGCATGAAAGCCAGAGCCATGGTACCCAGTCTTTCTGATGGGCTGTTCAACATCATGTGAAACCTGCCAACTCCAGATCTTCCATCAGGACTTGGTAACCAGGCAAAACTGCCCCTGCAACACATTAACATTTTATCCTCTAAACATGCTAATCTCTTAAACATACATCCCACAGGATGTATGGTGACACATCACCAGGATCACATCTCACGGAACCCAGCTGGGGAAGACAGCATGGGTGGAGGAGAGCTGCCAAAATGATTTGTCTGGTCCATAATCCCACTGCCTCAGGCCAGTAGTACATGGCCAGCAGCCAGGCTGATTTCTTTCTTGATGGACCTCACGCAACCTTCTATTAGCTAGCAAGCCTGAACCAGAACATTAGAGCTTGGATGAAAGATGTGGACAAAAATGCAAAACCCTTTCAGTTCACTGCTACACCTGAAAGAAATCCATCTGAAAATCCAAAATCAATGTAATTTAACCCTAAAAGGATTGATCCATTTTCTCTCTAAGTAAGATCAGGCCTTTGAGCAGCAGAGGTTAATAACAGATAGTGTTGCATATTTCCGCTAATATTCTCTGGTTCTTCATTTTTTAACTGATATCCATAAAGAGGTCACAGCAATAAACTAGAGATGATTCTCCTTCTATGCCAATTACTGAGATGATGGAAGGATCCTTTTCAGACTATAACTGTGATTTTCCAAGTACATTAAGAGACTTGATTTTTCTTCATGCTTTATGCAAGACACTTCTGTCTTTGCTGAGAGGCTTAAATACAGGTTCATAGCACAGATGTAGAAACTGAGTACAAGCCTTAACAGGAATCTACAACAAGAAGAAAGTAGGAGTGAATAATTTTTTGCACTGGATAAAATGTAAATAATCCCTTGAATTGGCCCCACTGCTAAGGTGATCATGTTTGCGCCCTGGCTTCTTAAGAAGAAGAGGAATGAATACAACAAATCTTTTAATTATGAATTTAAAGAGTGCCCTACTCTAATAACAAGGCACAAACAGCCTCTTTTATGTGGACCAAATACCCTATGACAAGTTCTAATTATCTGTGTTTGGAGATACAAAATCTGTCTCCCAAAACCTAAGGACAAAATGGGATCTTACAGAAACCTCATGCATAGTTGAGTGAGTTCAGTTAATGGTTCAGTGACTTTGTCCCAAGCTGCATTATGCTATATACCGAACAGTTCTCAGGTAAATTAAAACCCTTAATATAGTCACTTCCCAAATAATCTTTGTGACTAAATGCCATCTGACAACAACAATCATGACAGAAACATAGTAGACAATTTTTTCACATGGACATCTTTTCTTCTTCAAGAAACTAAGAGCTGATTCATGTCCTTTAAAAACGCATGAAAAGCTATAGCTTTTAAAATCCAGTATCAGTGTATCTCTTGTAAATAAGTATATAATCATGCTGTCTTATCAAGACTCCTATTTTGATGTCCAACATTATCAGTACCTTCCTGAATAATTAAAAAATTTTAAAAATAAGAAAAGGAGAAAATTATTTTCATTTAATAGCTTTCATTCTTTACCATGTAGCCTTCTGTCTCAAGCAGGCTCTGTAAGAATATTCTACTTTATTACTGGATCTAATGATGTGTCCCCTCTCTGAGACAACTGGGAATGTGACCATGGAGCACACAGGCTTATAAATGACAAAGCCAGCCTTACTGATTCCTTGCTATTCACACTCTTTCCATTGGGTGTTGCTATGATATTAAACAGATTACTACTGGGACTCAAAGTGTGCATACAGAAAGGCAAGCCAAAGGTTAAAGTTCTCTGCCTATGTTGCTCTGCCCATTGTTCTATGCAGCCCAAGTTTGTTGTACTTCACAAAGTTGGTGGTGTAATTCATTAGCTGGTGCTGAGAAAAATTGTCAGTGACTACTTTTGAAAAAGAAATCTTTAAATGGAATCTTGCAGCTTGTACTAAAAGCTTTATATTCTTTCATGAAGGTGATCTGACTAAAATTTATATGTACATTGCAGCATTCAATTACTGTACACTGTAGCTGTGCAGATGGCATTCTTTTAATTAGAGTATTTAGTACATCTTCTGCATAAAGAACCAGGCAATGAATAAGAAGAAATTTAATGAAAGCAACCAAAAAAGGAAATAGTTTAAAGGAAGCTAAGGGGAAAAGAAAAGGGGGAGATAACAACTTAGGACACAATTCTTGCAAGTATTTCCTGCTCATTTAATGCAGCCCTTCAGAAAACCCAGAGGAGAAATCTTTGCAGATTTGTGGCCTTGGAGAGGTCTTGTCAAGCAGTAAGTATCAAGCATCTGATCACTAAACTTTGCAAAGCTGATGGATGCACAGATGATAGCTAAACATTTGAAAAGCAAAATAACAGCTGGAACTTGGCTTTCAATGCGACACGGACACATCAATGAATGTGTTCTATGGGTATTGTAAGAAAGTGTCAGGATTTCATTAAGTTATGGCAAGCAAAAATGACATAAAATAATTTAATATTTGAAATATCCTCAGTATTAACAGCCACTGCTGTTAATACTGGTAACAGTAACTAGCAACACTAAGTAGTAACTGTAATGAATATAAAGCTTCTAAAACTTGACATCCTGGATATTTTATAATCTATAATGAAGCTGCTAAGCTAGTTATATTCCTAGTTCATTAGAAAATCATTGGCATTTAGTTATGTGGCCTCTAGTCTAACTGAAAAAAAAAAACCAAAACAACATTCAAAAGGAAAAAAAATACAGAAAGGCAACATGACTTTTATATGTTCTTAAATTTGCTGCTGTCAGGCATAAATGCTTAAAACATACAAACCTGGGTAAGAAAAAGTTGCTATGGGTCATAAAGGATAGGCTTCAACCAGGGAAGTTATACACCCTCTTAGCAGGGAAAGTAATTTAAGGCACTCTCAAGATAAATATCAGTTTTTTTGTATTCTAAACTCTTCAGTGAATTTAAATTTCATAATGATGGCTACTTGACTTACCTGGTAGACCGGGTGGGGTTTTCAGATATTTGCCATTAAAATGTTGAATTACTACTTCACATTTTTCTGTAGACTCCATTCTGGAAAAAAGAAGAGAGTGGGATATGGGTAGAGGCAATATGTGTTACTAGACTGTTATGGAAGCGCTCAGTCAGCAAAAAACAGAAAGCAGAAGGAGAAAAAAAGGACAAGCACAGATGCTGAGAGAAATCTTCAAAGCTGTTCTTGCTGATTTCTGCAGAGAAACTGGTAGAGCCCATTAGGACAGAGTGTGGCTCGCAAGGAAGACCTGCCACCCTCGCTGCCTGCAGCTGCGCTCCCAGCTGTGTTTGAGCTGCAGCCCTGTCAATGAACAGTCCTCTTTTGGCTCCAGGGCATCACCCTGAACAAGGACACTCTTTATGCTCTCACGTGCTGCTTGGAAAAGCAAAGGACGTGTTTCTAGATTCCTTGTGCACCCAAAATAACTTCAAATGGCTTAAAGAAATGAATTACAGGATTTGGAGAAGAACACGGAAGATTAAATAACAATTATTAAGGATTACAATGTTAAAAAAACAACCTGCAAAGACAGACTTCATAGTAAAACCAGAAACAATGCATATATGACTATTACAACATAAAGCCAAATTCTGGGTGACGACAGTAATTTAAGCGTAACACCAGCAAGGGAAATGCCTTACCGTTCATCTTCTGTGAGTTTAGGATAACTTTTAGCATTGAGACATTAAAGCATTAACAGTGAATTGGTGCATGTATTTTTGAAGAAATGTCAGGAATACAAAGTTACTAGTCAAATCCCAAACCATGGTTATACCCCACCTGAGAACTCACTGTTGTTTCAGATCTTCTAAATTAACTGCATACAAGCCCAGAAAAAGAGTTAACTTTGCTACAGAGGGGTTTAGAAACTTTGAAAAGAGGAAAGAGAGAAATGGAAAGCTAGCAATTTCCTAGAAAAGTTGTGTTTAAAAACCATGTTTGGTGCTCCTTCAATACACCAGTACCTACCTCCAGGTATTCTCCACAAAATAACTCTGCTGACATATATATTGCTTACTTCTCACCAGTCTATATCGTTTTAAAATGAATTTATCCACTACCTTTCCTGTCACACAGTTTGGGGCAAGAGTGGTTCACATATAGCAGCAGTTTGCCTCCCAGGATACAATTTTGCCAGAGTCCAAAGGACCACACCGCATCACAAAAAAAAAAAAAAACAACAAACCCTGCTTGTCCATTTAATTCTTTGAGGAAGTCAGTCTATTGTCCAATTGTTTCAGGTGGAGTCATTAAAATTTCCCCTTCCAGGTTGTATCACTGCGTATCATGTGGGCTGGGCTATTTCTACAAGCACAAAGACAGCGACTCAGATTGTTCACTTTGGCTTCATTCAGATTTAACTAAGCGAATGTCTGCGCCGAGCCTTTAGAGACTCTTGTCTCTGAAAGAATAAATGCAATAAAAGTCTGTTTTCTGTAGCTGCAGGCACTTGGTGTCAAACCATGTTATGTTGCACCACACAGCAGTGACAATTTCATTTTAATACATGGGGTACATTTTAACAAGCCAAAGCAGTCCCTGCAAAGAATGCAATATATAAGCTGCCAAATGAAAGAGACTCGGTACACTTCATGCGTTTTATGTGGGAAGAGAATAAAAGTGAAACCCACAGTGTTCTGGGATAAAAAGGCCATCATTCGAATAGCACTCTGAAAAAGAATGTGCACATTTTCCTCTCAAGTTTCACAATTAACAGCTCTCAAATGCCATTGCTGGCTATCTGTAATCTGGCACACGCTTCGCTTGAAACCGACACTGGCATTATCGACTCAGCCTGAAAAGGCAGCACAATAGACAAAGCCCTCTATACATGCTCCCCTCAGACGTGTTGCTGAGTAACAACTGCATCCGTCCTTCGCCCACCCCACCTGAGCCCTCGTGTGCTTTCTGCAACGTGTGCCTCTGGGGGTGGCCTTTCCTCCCGGCCGGGCCGAGGCTGGCCAGGCAGCCACTCACTAAGCAGGAAGGCGTCTACCCCAGGGCCACCAAAACATGAATTATAATTTGCACTTGTCCGCAATACCCCTCTTCTTAGAAGTAACCCTTTCAAATTGAGTTCTTCAGGATGATTAGCTCACTGACTGACTGGGAAAAAAAAGGGGCATAGAGCAATCAGATATTAGCAAAACTGTCTGATTCTTGCCATAACAAGATCCTGGTTTTAGTTTAGTCAAAACTCTGATCAATATCAACCACTTAGGTGTCAATGCCTATGGCTGGCACCTACACATGAGCTGAACCTATCTGCAGACACCGATTCACACATTACTCCTTCTCTTGTTTTAACCATAAAGATGAGCTGTATCTGGGCAGTGGCCCCAAAACCACACTTTTTTTTAGGTCCACATTTATAAATTCCTCCTACGTTTCCTTCAGAAAGCTGTGGCACTTCCCTATTGTAGAATGTGCTTTGAATTATTCTTCTCATATGAGCTAGCAATGTTTCAAAACGTTGCTTGAGACTATTATTTAATAAAAATATCACTAATGAAATAGTTACATGTTAAAAGGTTTTCTATAAAAGAATGTCAGCTGAGCACAGGTAAACTTGGGAGAAGAACACATTTAAATACTTATTTTTAATATTGGTGTTCCTTTCATAATCGACAGAACAAAAATATGAAAAAATATAATATTCTGGATAAAAGATAAAGATCCTAGATGCTTCAAAACCTTCCACTAAAAGATATAGATATATTGTGAAGTAGATAGATATATTTGTGAAGTATCATTTTCAAATTCCTTTCAACTGTATATTTTTGGTGTTGATCCTAAGAGGATCTGAGATAAATAAGTTATGTTTAAATGCAGTTTGGAGATAACTATAATGCATCTGAGTATTATTTTGAACCAGCAAATGCACTGAAGAAAAAAATAATTATCAAAGCCATAGGCTTTTATAATTTTTTAAAAGGTACAGGTAATGATATAAACCCAAAGGAACTAATAAAACCATGATAATTTATTTTTATTTGTGTCTATGTATCTCCCAGTTCCGGAAACTAAGTTGTAAGGTTCCCAAATACAAAATAAGTAATGAGACTGTCTATATTCTATCCGAATTGAAAAGAAGTAAATTCTAAAAAATCTGAAGAATGATCTTTGTTTTTCTAGCTATAGTTTGTAAACTAAAGATACTTCAGTATGAAAAGTAAGAGGAAAAAAACAAACAAACCACCAAAACCAGCGGATGCTTAAATAAGCATCAGAAGCAAATCATTTGATGTTCACATCTTGCTATTAAATATTTACTTTAGATCATTTAAAAACTTTATATTATTTCTATTGTAAAATAATAATAATTTAAAAAATTAAAAAATGGANAGTTTGTAAACTAAAGATACTTCAGTATGAAAAGTAAGAGGAAAAAAACAAACAAACCACCAAAACCAGCGGATGCTTAAATAAGCATCAGAAGCAAATCATTTGATGTTCACATCTTGCTATTAAATATTTACTTTAGATCATTTAAAAACTTTATATTATTTCTATTGTAAAATAATAATAATTTAAAAAATTAAAAAATGGAATTTATATTATATATCTCTCTACAGACCACAGTGGCACAAAAGTAGTCATTATGTGTTGTTAGAAGTAATAGGGAGCATTTATAACGAAAAAAGGAGAGGAGAGGAGAGAGAAAAGAGAGAAAAATTATTTTAAAACCCCCCTAAAGCTCTTATACATGCTTATTATAAAGATTGATGCAGTGTCAAGAAACAACTTAATAAATTTTTTATAGAAGGAATAACATGATGATTACATAATTATTACCTGAGAAATATTCAGTACCATGTAATTACCAGTTAGTGGAAAAGTGTGGGTTTGGTTTACATATACCTTATAGTCACTTCGCTTAATAATAATAATGTAAATGAGAATCAGGACTATTTTTTTTTTTATATCCAGAGTAAATACTCAAAGATGAAATTGTTACTACCACATTTATGTTATGATCAACATATGAATATTGTTTACATTTACAAGAGCGGGAATAATAAATCTTGGAGAACAACGCTTACTTCCTATTTAAGACACTTTGCAAAGATGGAAGCAGGTAGGTAGTAACAGTATTATACAGTGAGGTAGTCCAAAGAATGGAGACCATAGTTAGAATACACAATTTCTTTAGCATATCAAAAAGATGACTAGAGGGGCAGACTGATAGCACTGCATAAGTACCTTTGTGAGGAGAATAAACTAGGGAGTAAGGACTTCTTTACTCTTCCTGAGAAAGTTGTGATAAGAACCAGATAAATTCAAAAGAGAAATTAGGCAGAAGCACTTCACTGCAAGGAAGATTATCCACTGGCAAACACTTGATAGAAAGGAGGTGGTCCTTTTTTTTCTGGTTAATGTCTTCAAATCACTTCTGAAAGTCTTACTTTAGTAAAACACAAGCATTATCTCAATATTAGGTAACTGGGAGTATTTCAACTGCCTATGATATAAAAGACGTGAGGCAAAACGATCTTCAGGTCTCAAATACTCTAAAGCTACAAGATAGTTTTGATTAGCTTGAGGTTTCCTAGCACCTCCTTATGTTCTTCATCCTTCCACGGAAACACATTCACTAGTTTTTTTAATATATTTTGCTAATTTAATTCCAGGCATTCTAAGACACTGATATGGCTGCAACCTGTGATTTCCTCCTCCCCGTAACAGATTTAGGTATCTTATCTCTGCAACTTTTCAGCCAGTAAAAGACTGCTTCAAGATGTTGGAAAAAAGCTATTCCCTTTGCCGCTCACAGCCTAAGAAGACAATTATTTTGACAAGTTCTCCTCAGCGCTCACAAATTATATCTTTTCCCAAAATGTCTTGCCTGTATATTTTTCAACTGTCTGCTTGAACAACAGGAGGTTGTTTACTTTCTCAGATAAATACACAAAATCTACAGAAACCACTCTTCTTCTCTCGAGTTACAGTTCATTCTATACCTTGCAGCATCACCCATTATGCCAGGGTGACTGTTTTGAACTGCCCGAGCATCTCTGCACTACAGTATCTGTCTTTACAGTGCTCTCCATAGAGAAATCTCTTTGGGTCAGAAGAAAGAACTTAATTATACCTACATTATCCTGAAAAACCCTGAAAGATGCACAGCTTCCTTTAAGGAAAAAAACATAGAAATTAAAGGCTCATCTCTCTCGTTTTACTTCAGTGGAAACTGGAGCATAACCATTTCTACTGAAATCCATGCAAAGCTTCTATAAATAGAATAATGATCCTGTGAAGGCTCAAAATCTCGTTTCCTATTTTTTGTTGCTCCCTTTCAGTTGCCGAGTTGACTATTGTTTCCAAAGACTAAATTTAAGCCATGTAAAATGCGGACAAGCAGGAGATAAGTTTAGTAAAAAAGATAGGCAGGCAAAGAAAAGCAACCCATTGGAAGCTTTTCCAGAAGAATAACGTAGAGAAAAGATGAGGATGAAGCCCAGACTCCCAACAGTAGAGTGTTTAAATGCCTCACTACAGACCCCCCCAGCTAGGTCACGAAGGGACAGAAGCATCTCCCTGATGTGTACCTTTGCTCTGAGCTGACAGCTAATTGAGACTCTCTTGACTTTGGTCATTTGCTGGGAACAGCATCATAACATTCTTTTATGACAGTTTGTGTTGGACAAATTTTCTCGTGTTACTGGAAAAGAATAGTATGAACACACGGTCATTTCCACCTAGACCTAGGCTGATTTATGCTACTGTCTTCACAGTCTCAGGTTAAGTATTATACTGGTGCCTGCCAGCAGTGCAATACTTGACTGTCTGACTGTCAGCATTTCCATCATAAATTTCTGTTTTCAGAAGCTTATGACTTCGTTGTAAAATGTCGCTTGGGGGAGGAATCTTGCAAGGTCGTTTTAAGTTACAAGACAGCAAACAAAATAAAAAAGTTAGTGGTTTCTAACTCCTTCTTTGCACTTTATCATTTAAAAGGATCTATAAAATGCTTGTTCTGCTGTTCAGCTGAGTGTGACAAACCTGTGTATGGTATTATTAATACTACTACCTCTTTAGGGAAGATACTTAAATAATACTTGAACGGTATTTTATTGTTGGGTTATAAAAAGTAATTTTTATTTCATTGATTCAGTGGTACCAGTTAAGTCCCTCCCCAAGGTATATACCAATGTCTCCTTGCTCCCTTTTCCAGGGCCCAAGGAGTTCTTCAATTAAACTTGCTGTACCTCAGGCTTGGATTATGCAAATTGCTCAGCCAAATTATCTGGTGGCTCCCAACTTTCCAACTTCCTCCCTCATGACCTTTCAGAGCTTCATATTCATTTTCCATCTTATGGAGTCCCATTGGTATTTGTCTAGAGATCCTGACTCACCTGTCCTTCTCTGGAGCTTGCTTCTCCCTGAAAGTACAGCTTCATGTCGGTCAATTGAATTAGAGATGTACAAAGTCCACCAAAATTTGTCTAGGTTGCAACACCAGATGGAAATGTGAGGGTCCCAGAGATACATCCTCACACAGACCTCCCCACTACCCTGCAGTGTTGCTCTGAGGCTTTCCCAGGGAGGCCTTTCAATGGAAATGTATACCACAGGCATTGGAATATCTTAGATATCACAAAAAGTCTTTGGAGCATGTCTGGGATTTCCAGTTTCACCTGAGATATTCAATTATAAAGCAATTTCCTGGGTAAGATGTAGGATGTGACAGATTATTCTTCTGACTGAAAGTAGGAATGATCCTCATAATATCTACGCCTGTACTACTGTCCCAGATGATGGATTTATTCAAGCTAAATTCATAGCACCTTTTCAACCGCCTTCAATTAAACCCTTGAATAAGGAAGAACAAAGCACTTTTCCTCTTCACAAATGCATCCCTAAATTGCCTGGATGTTCTTTATCCCCTGATGCTGCTGACACTTCTATGTCTCCCAAGTAGCAACATTACTGATCCTCAGAAATTCCCCTCTAAATATTCCTCCTTTCATTTAGCAAAACAGCACCACTGCTTTGCTGCCACTGTTATTTTGTTATTCCTTTATCTTCTCCCACCTTAACACCTGGAACTCATCCTTTGTGGGCCTGTGGAAAGCCAGGTCTTCCAGCACATACAGTTGCCTCTTTATAAGTGGCAACACTTCTTCAGGATGAAGATAAATATTTCCCTCCATGCTCTCAATTCCTTCCCCTATCCAGCCTCCCTCAAAGACCTTCTTACTATCTCTGATCTGCTTTTTACTCATACCATTAACAACACTACTAATGTTCTGTTTGCCAAACTCATAAGATACCAGCTTTAAAATTATATCTTGAAATAAGTCTTCAAATCCAGTTCCTATGGATTTCTTTCAATTTGGTGGGTTTTTTGTGTTGTTTTGTTCTGTTTCATCTTGCAGATTTATTTTTTTTTTAAGGATGAAGGACTATGATTTTGTTCTAGGCTCTAAAGAATACACTTAGACTTTTAAAATGAATGATCAGATGCTGAAGTTATTAGATGACTCCCAGCAACAGGGATTTAAGAGAAACACCTACAAATTTAAGTGCTGTGATGAAATTCTGTGCAAGGGCAACATGGCGTCATTCCATCTTTCGACAGACAATCTTACAACAAAACTCAAAGTTTCACATCCAAAGAAGTGCCTCCTTTTTTCCAATATCCTGCTTCTAGTAAGTATTTCTGCCTCCTCCTATTTCTTCTCATTTCTCTCTCTGCTCTAGGATAGGCTGTGTTTAGTCTCAGCTTTTGTTTGCTGGTGTCAACAGAAACACCCCTGCCAAAAGACCACAGCAGTACGAGCCCCGTGGAATGCCAGCTCCCACAGGGAGCCTGAAGGCAGGTAATATGGCCTTGAAGTACAAAGCATGGGCCAGGGGAGAGACAGAGGCAGCTGTGCAGAGGTTATAGCATGGATAGGCTTTATGATGCCACAGTCAAAGTCTAAAGTTTCCCTTCTCTGGCCCCTTGCTCATAATTCTCCTCTCCAAAATCTCCCCTGGGGTGTACCCAGGCACAGTTGGCTCAGGCCACAGTGAAATGCTCTGGAAAGATTCAGGAAAATCTGTTCAGTTGCTTTTGAGGGATGCAAAAGAGAGGAAATAGTTTCATGGCTTAACTTTCACTCAGAGCTAGTTTTGTATGCACATACTTTAAGGGAGGCTGTTAGTGTCACCAGACATTACTAAAATAATTTTGATCCAAGAACATTTGAAGTTCTCCAGGTTATAAATGATTAAGTAGCCACCTGCAGTACTATAGAACTGCTAATCATACCATTTAAAAGAAAAATCTGACAATAGCTGCCTATCTTCAGTCTTTACTTCTGATTGCTTTTTGAATTAACATACTTATTTTGAGACTGACTATTTCCATAATTGGGTAGACTCAAAAAGTGACTTTTAATCATCTTAAAATGTAGTTAATAACTTTGAAACATCAAATTTCAAAATTGTTGGATGCTGCATCATTTCAGCACATGCAAATTTAACCTTTCCTCCGGTGCTTCTGTGGCTCTGTTTAGAGCTACGCTAAGCATCATGGCACATTCCACAGGCAGGCAAGATATACTGAGATAAAAGGTCCCAGATCAGAATAGCCAGAATCCTCACTTAGTGATTTGAACTTCTAAACTCTTATTTGGACTGGAAACCCAGCTTCCATCCCCTACCTATACTGCATGGGTACCCACTCAGCATGTCCTCACACTATAGGTACATTAGAATGAAACCTTCATGACTACAAGCAAAGCTAAACAAATTAGCAACCTATTTGGTTTGACATACAGGAAAAATACACCAAATAGCACTTCATTACATAAAGAAAGTCAGCTGGTCAAGTAATTAATTATTAATTATGTATTGATAACTCTGCAAAGACAAGAGTCAACATTCAACTACGGATCTAAGGTCCTGGATTAAATTTAGCCTCACTCAAGTCAGTGGGAGATCTGCTCTATACTTTGATGGAGTGAAGGTTTTTACCCCACTGTCGTTTGCATGGTGAATTACACAACCTACAAGTTAGAAAATTAAAGGGTTCCTGAAAGATGTTCCATAATTAAATACATTTTCACACAGTAAGTCAATTTTTAAAAATGTAAGACTTGGACTAATTTATATTTAGAAAGCTACAAAAATTCATGTTATTATCTGCAAGAATACGTAAGGAACAGTGTGCCATCTTTCAGCATAAATGTTTTGCCTTTTTCCATTTGAATTCAATATTATCTTAACATTTTTTGTGCATGATGGTCTTTCACATCAAGGGCAGAGGTAGAACTACAATGGAACTTTTCTTGAAAGCTAACTTTTTATCTTACAGTACCTCATATCATTCAGTAGTCTTATGACACTAACAGAAGTACCATGATATACCAAGATATGAGGGATTTCAGAGAAATCTGCAAGATGAAGAAGTCATTTTGCCTCCTCTACAAAGCACAATGTTATGAATATTCTGTAGAAACAATGATCTGGGATTTTTTCCCTTTTCTTTTGAAGCAGAAGATTGATTTGCAGCAGAATTGCAAATTTCTCTTCTTATTTGTTTTTTTCAATACCTTTCTATATATAGCACTCTATTGCTTGGCTTTTCAAAAGAAAACTATTTGATTTGAGAATGTTTCAAGCTGAAGAGAATCTATGTAAATATTCCCTGAGAGTAAACATGGAACCTTGTCTATCTGTACTAACAATGAAGTACATGGTAATAATACGTTGCCCACTCTGTCTAAAATATCTGACTACTCCGTCAGGGCTGGTTCTATGCAAATATTTCTTCTTAAGCTCTTTTCATAGTTGCAGTTCAAGGAAGCTGCAGCTTTCAAGGAAGACGTGTTTCTTCAGTTACAGTTCCTACCCTTTGCTCTTCCAGCTGCTAAGTTTACTTTCTCCTGTTGCAAAATCTTTGCCAGATATTTAAACAGTTTCATAGAATGGTTTGGGTTGAAAGGGACCTTAAAGACCATCTAGCCTCTCTCTAGATTTCTTACAGGACCCCTTCAGGTACTGAAAGACTGCAGTTAAGTTCACCCCAGGACCTCCTAAGCACAGGCCTTGGTTTCTTTACCAAGTGTGTGCTTTCTGCTGTAGGACATTTAGTATTACCTGAGCTTGATCCTGCATGGATAGCTCACTATTCCTAGAAATTTTTATTTACGTATACCTACATAGAATGAACCGGTTTTTAGAGCAATGATATGACCATCCTTTTGTACTGGCATTTCCTGGTAGAAAGAACAGATACAATCTGATAAAAGTGCCACTCTGCATCTTCCATAGCTGTGAGACTTCAGAGCTACAGAACAGACAGCATTTGTGAAGGACCAAAGGCGAAAAAATGTGCATGAATCAAAGTAAGAGCAAAGGTTTCACCTGGCAAAGCCGACTCCTCTGCTGACTCCATTCGCATCTCTTAATATTCTGGTGGAAATGACATGTCCAAAGGGTTTCAGCATATTCTCCAGTTCCTGCTCATCCATGGACACAGGTAAATTTGAGATGTATAGATTTGTGGGATCTTGCTCTTGTTGCTACAACAAAACAAGAAATATCCTCAATTAGGCTTAGCACAATAGAATAGCTTATGGCTCATACAATAAGGGCTACTCAAAACAGGACCAAGCCAAGAATTCATAGCTGCATTAGAAGAAAAGCTGGGTAATCTTTTCATGATGGCAACATATTTGCCAAATTTTCTGCAAACTCTCATGCATGTGCTTAATTCTGTGCGTGATTGCTCTTATTGAACTCAGTGACACTACTCATTTATAGAAAATTACTCTCATGCACAAGTGTTCTTGGATTTGTGTCCTAATTTAGCAAAGAGATTGTGAAGAAAATGTGATTTCCACAAATGTGCTAATGTTAACATAAATAAAGAACAAAAATTCAACACATATTTTAAGCAGATGTGCTTTCCAGCCTGAAGACTTCCCATTCAGCCTGTTCATCATGAATAAAGTTGGTTGAAAACACAGAACAGTTTTCATGGTATCTTTTCCCCTTTTTTCCCATCAAAAATGTCTTTCTTAATTATAAGCAGCAAGCTTTCTTAATTATAAGATCTAACTGGGCCAGGGGCAGGAGGGGGAGTTCTGCGGTTCAACCTGTGGTCTTGGTGAGACAGGTCACACGTTTATGCTGAGACTGAATAAAAAAATATTATAAAACAAAGTCTGTAGCATGAATAATTGACAAAACAAAATTGAAAGCAGTTTTCTCGTTCTATTTCAGATCTTTAGGCTAAACTTTCCATTTTGGTAACCACTCCAACTCCTATTCTTGCTTGCTGAATTAATGCAAAGAAACATGAAAGAGACATAGATGCCATATGTAAAATAAGTGTATTAAAGCAGTAAAAAAACCCTTGTCTACAGACAACCAGGTCTTGATTGCATTAAATCAATTTAGTTATGCCCTTGCAAATTTTCATGGCTCTGTCCATTTTCATTGATACAAGCTTTACATAATATCTGATCACCTGCCAGTACAAGCCTGACTGGGATCAGGCATTACTACATAATTTCAGCTAATGTTAAAAAACCAAAAATATAAGATGCAATCATTACACTGTGCAGTAATCCAGACAACAACTTATCTGAGAAAGTTCCCTGAGAGTTTTTAACTTTTTTTATTACACATTTTAATGGGCAGAATTAATTTGTATTTGTTCAACAGTTGACAACAGTAATATCCTTTTTTTTGCTGAGCTGTCCTAAAATCAGATTAATAATCTTGCAGCAGCACCGCAGCCTTGCAGTGTTATGAAATTACACACAGTCCTGCAGCCATCTGCCCTGGTTTAACTAAACTTGTTTCGAATTACACTCCATTAAAATCAGTGAGGATGTGCTTTGTCAAACACAATCATGCATTCTGTTTCCAGAAGATGTATGAAGACAGGACAGAACCAAGATGTCTGCTCCATCACTGCCTTGTACATTCAAGGCCTCAATATTGGAAAGAGAAATTGCTTCAAGCTGTGATTCACACAGCCCATCTTTGCAGGGACAAGAATGACTAAGCCAAATCTAATGTAGCTAAATACCAGAATCAGAAGCTGAAAAAAGTTTTTAGCTTCTCTTACCTCAGGCTCAGGGGAAATTTTAGCCTTTTTGGATGATAGAAGAAACCACAAATGGATACCCCAAAATCAGGAGGAATGTAATGCTGTTGTACTGCTTAATTTGGATTCTGATCTAAGGGCTGTGGATGCTTTGGACATGCACTTCTCTGGAGAATACTTTGGACATACTGCCTGGTGACCATTGCATTCTAGCTTTGCATCTCCAGATTCACTACCCCACGAAACAACACATTACCATGCATGATGAATTCTCCGCTATTTTACCAAACATAAATAAAAGAACAAAGTAGGCATGTTTTCAAGCTGCTGTCCATAAAAACAGACCCAGTTATTACCATGTCTTACAGTAAGGAGCAGAGGAGACGAACACCACATACATGAACACTGAACTTACTGCAAATTCAACCGAAGTTACAAACCTCAAATCTAGAAAAACGTGCTTTCCCTTTCCAGTTATCTTTCCCTGCAGTCATCTTCCTTTCTCTCACATCAATTTACATTTATACAGATCCAAAAGCTAGTTCCTCTCCAGTAACCAAAAGATGCTAGTGATGGGTCAGAACTGCTACCGTACCGACAATGGAAGGAAAATCATGCAAACAGTCCTGGAGGGAAGGTAGACAGGAAAAGAAAAGGAATATGAGCTTCCGATGACACTTTTAGCTACAGCAAAATCAAGGAGACAAGAATGCAAACCATTTTCTCTCTCTCTCTCTTTTTTTTTTTTTTACATTTTTCACCTTTTCTATATGCAAACTATTTAAGTTTTATTGATTGCTACTTCCCCCCTCATCCACCCTCCACACCCCGAAGCCACATGAAAAAATGAAAGATGTAGGAATTTGGAAGCATCTTCATTGTTACTAAGTACTTTGAAAGTGTGAGCAATAGAGGCAGGTAAAGCAGAGGCATTCAAGAAGCAAATCGAAGCAGAAAGGTTTGCAATTCCAATTGGCATGGTTCTTCAGAAATAATTCCATTATTATGCAAATCTCTACCTATTGATTGGTTAAGGACTTTGATCAATCCACCAATCAATGCTCAAGGACTAACATCCCTTGCTAATATTTAGAAAAAAATAAGGTGATGAAATCCCTGTAGCCAAAGACCAGACTAATGTGGAAAAGTGGAGTTATGCATCAGTAACTTCACGACAGCCTCTGTTTTCACCGAACCAACTCAGTCCCACAGCACATTAAAATGAGAACTCTTTCTTTGACTACTCAGTTTTCAAGCTGGGGCAAACAAATAAAATAAATAAGAACTGTTGCCAATGTGTCTCACTTCTGAACCAGGAACACACAAGCCTTTTAACTGTGCCAGAGATTAAATGCCGTTGTTTTAAATATCCGTGGAAAGTTAGCTACACTCTGAGGATGAATGAAAGACTAGCAGACCATAGTCACTCTTTCACAGGGATTTGCCAAGCCTATCTTTTATCAACGTGATAAATAAATGCTGCAAACAGAGAGAGACAGATGAGGCCACTCATGCTACCTCCACAACACAACAGTGTTTTCTAAGAAAGGAAAAAATTCACATTATTTTTCCTTACTATACAAATATAACATTTAGAGAAATACCCCTTTCCCTTACAGAGAAATAACACCCCACAGAAACCATATATCACACAACCAACAGAAAAAAGAAGAAATGCCTTCACAGTAATGCAGCCTGGAGCTGAGCAGGCTTTACAGCAGTGGTGTGGAACCCAGCTGCCCTATCACTGTGCAGCCAGACCTCACTGCCACCTACCCTCACGAGTCCCTGTTTCTCAGGCTTGGTCCTGCTCTCAGCCTCTGGCACTGAGGCTCCATGTGATCTTTTTCAGTTGTGCAGAAATCCCATGCTCAGCGTAGAGGTGCTGACACACTCCTCTCATTTTGCCCAATGAGAGGCAAAACTGTTTTTTCATCCTAGATTGCCCAAGCTCCTGAGTCAGATATTCTCTTTCTCATCCCACTGCCACTGCTGAGCTTTTCACTGACAAAAGTGTCCTGCTGTTCAAAATGTGCCTATTTGTTGACAAGATAAGCCTGACCAGAACCGTAAGTCTGAGCACCCCAGGAACTACTTGCCTTTCATAATCCTAACAGTTGAGAGCTCAGTTTCTGCCTTCAGTGAAGGAACACCTCCCAGGGTTGCAGGACTAATGGCAATGTTAGTGTCTGGATCAGGCTCCCTCTGGTTCATGTAATTCTTTCTAAGACTTTTCACTAGATGTTAAAACATGCTACTCCCCATCTTGGGATGCTAAAATCCCATTTATTATTGTCTGCAGTCCCAAACTGCACTGACTGACCAGTTGTCAGTGAGAGAACTGAAAGTCTTTTGTTTGATAATGAAGGTCACTTCAGAACTTCTTCTTCCTCTTATGCCCCCAATAGTTTGGGCAGGAACCAAAGGGGTGGGGTGGCAGAAAGCCACACACTCACCATGAACAACTCCAACAGCACCGTGCCTTGGATGCCCCACAGCTGGAGACTTGGAGCCAGTGCAGTGGGGCCACCAGCCAAGCAGAGCCTGGGCTTTGCTAGCAATTTCATAGAATCCTAGAATCACTAAGGTTGGAAAACACCTCCAAGATCAAGCCCAACCATTAACCTAGCACTGCCAGGTCCACCACTAAACCATGTCTCTAAGCACCACATCTACATGTTTCTTAAAAACTTCCAGGGATGGTGATTCTACCACCTCCCTGGGCCTGTTCCAGTCCTTGACCACCCTTTCAGTGAAGAACTTTACCCCTCCAGAGCACACAAGAGATACCATGCTGGCCCTGCACTGCAGGGGAATGACACACCTGTTGATATAGTCTTCCCAAAGCATACCTGTCGCCTGGATCTAATCCCCCACAAGTGAGAAGGGCCTCCCCAGATGGACTAGGGCCAGCCACTGCAGCTGACCGCTGTCTTGGAGGTTCACAGGAGCAGGGGGCTGCTGGGAACAGTGGACAGCTCTCTGCATTGTGGCAGCACAGTTCCTCTGCCTTTCCCAGGCCCTGTGCCAAACATGGATAAATAATGGGTACAACACCAGGCCAAGTTGCTGCTTCGTGAAGAGAGTGGTGAAGCAGCTGTTGAGCCTGCTGTGTGTGCCAGCTGCAGACCTTGAATGCTCAAGACATGCAAACTTGCAAGCGCAGTCTCAAGGCACGATCAAAAGCCTGCTCCTGGCTATCCTCACTGATGTTCATTTTAGCCAAGATCTCCCATTTGACAGCCCAGGGATTTTCCATGTACAGTTTGCACTTGCACTGCAGCCCCAAAGAAGCAGGGATGAACTTATCCAGTCAGTCCCAAACCTATGAAATCCTGGCACAGCCTCACACCTCAGGCTAAGTGCATTCTGGGATCCTGGTGTGTGCCAGTCTGTGTGAGCACGCTGAGTGCCAGAGAAAAACAAAAAAGAAAGGAATTAAGTCAATTTAAGCTCCTCTCCAGAGAAGTGCATGGCTTTTTGCAACTCCCTTTGCTCCCACTGCAGCCTGTTTCACCATCATTGTATGAGCCCAAATACCTCAGCTCCTCTGGCCCTTGCACTCCAGGGGCTTTAGCTGCATGCATATGTTGCAGTTGGGCCATTCTGGCTGGGGATGTGTATGACAGGCACTCACAAAGTGATCAAAACCACACCTAGGAAGGCTTAAAATTGTGAAGGTTTAAGATTTTTTTAATTCCAATTAAAAATAAAAAATCCAATTTTAAAATTGTAAGGTTTAAAACTGTGAATACTGCAAACTAACAGTAGGTCAAGCCCATGTTTTCGATTCGCTCAGACCAACTCCAGTGGTCAGGAGCAGGCGTCCTGCTGCAAGGCGCTGGAGTTCAGCAGTCAGGAGTAGTTGTACTGGGGAAACAGCCAGAAATGTTGTCACTGCCTTTTAGCAAGAACTGGGCCAGGCACTCAGCTCCCAAGGCTTGTGCCAAGGAAGCAAAAGACGTTTATAATGCAGAGAACTTGAAATGCACTACACCAACAGCATTTCAAACAGAAAAAAAAAAAACAAACCCAAACCCTAGCGGAGGGCATGCTGCAAGTTAGCTGTTTGCTTTCCTGGGCCCTCCCAAACACTTTTGAAAGGAAGGACAGCGTTCAGATGGGATTTTCCCTCCCATCTTGAGATAATCTTTGGAAGCAATGCGTGAAAAGCTGAAAGAACAATTCCTGCTTGTGCGAGCTGAGGCTGAGCCTCTTTACGCAGTACATTTAGTAATGCATTCTTTAAAGACACGTGTAGGGAGGGGCAGGCAGCTTTTGGCGATGTTATTTTTTTTCCCAAAAGGAACTCAAACCTCTTCTAATCTGTGATCTCAGTAGGACTGGAAACTGAGTGTGTTTGGTTTATCTGGAAACCTTATGCACCAATTCCTTTTATTGAACCTAATTTATTTCTCCTTAGAGCAGCTTGCTCTAGGAAACTAAGCACTGATTATGAGTTCAAATGATTTCTTTTTCCATCTTCCAAACCTATTCTGTGAATATAGCTTTGTATGTGGATCGATATGAGATTCTGAACTCCTCTTTTAAAAGATATAATCAATACTTATACTAATAGATCATATGCTTTTCTCATCTTTAATAAATTGAGACTTCATTATATTAACTTTTGACACAGGTCAATATTACAGCTCACCTTTAGAAACACAGTTCTGTCTTTCTGAACATTTTAGACTCAGGTTCAAAACACCCTCAATCCGTATTTTCCTCAGATTAGTTCATCTCTGCCTTATGGCTACTGCCCAGACCTTCAGCCTATGCACTGAACTCCTTGTCTCCTTTAAAGTTCTAGGTTAAACTTCTGTCTCCCCTCAAGATAAAAATAGCCACCTTTTTTATAGAAAAAGCCATTTATGTGGAACCATATATATGAAAGCAGATCATTTATATGGAAACATTTATGTGCCATTTCAGACGTTTTCCAGTGTTTGCTCAGTGTTTTGAAAACTGCAGCTATATGGTAGCATCAGTCTCATCTTCAGTTTATTAAATTATTTCTAAACTGGATTCTCTATAGCCTCTAAGCTTAAGTGAAATTTAGAGGAAGCATGTAATACTTTCTCTCAGTAGATTCACATCCAATAACTCTTCTTGTTGTTTTATTTTGTAATAGTCACATTTTTAGTATTGCAGATCACGAGAACATTTCAGGACATCTGAAACAGACATTCATTTAAAAGCTGATTTTATGCGCATTTGGTTGGATTCACACACCAAAATTCTGAATGAAAAGACCTTTCCCCCCAGTTTTCTGTTGTTACTGCATTTATTCCTGCTGCTTTTCCACATTAATGTGGTGTATTTTTTCACATGTGCAAAAGATGCCTGGTTTTCAAACAGAGTAAGGTACTGAATTTATAATCCTGGTGTTTAATTTCAGCTCTAATACCTAATGTCTTCAAGTAACTCTTAGAGAGGTTCTCTCTTCACTGACCTATCCAGGCATGGCAGGATGCTCCTAACTTACTTAATCACTCTTAGATGGGACGAATATGTGCTGTGAAAGTAATGTGAAAGTTAAAAGAAAGTCACCCCAAACTCCACCACCTCCTGGTATCAGAGAAGTGAGAGCAGGAAGCCCTTTTCCTCTTTCTCAGCGAGGATGGGAGGGAAGGGTATGGAGGGAAGTACTGGTTGGGGATGGAGATCTTGCTTGTGAAGGTTCATGTGGTACCTTGCCAGTCAATGAAGATACACTGATGTGAATTAAGTGATAGTAGTCCTGCTTTCAAAGATTTTTTACATTACATATTTGTTTTATAAAAAGAAGGAACAAACTAACAAACTCTCATGAAACCTTTGCTATAGCAGTGGTCCAGATGATGCAGCCTTCCAGATTTGTCTGCGACATATTTTGAGCCATCATTGCAGTAACACAAGGTGAACAAAATGAATGAAGTGCAGCTCCCAGGGTTTCCTTTGACTTTTTCCTTGCTTATTTTCTTTCCTTTGTGTGGGCACATTTTTAACAATGTAGACAGCTAAATCAATGGCCAGTTAACTGTTGATCCCTGGCTGGTTTCACTCTCTTGTTGAGCACCAAAAAGCTTATAATACTGTATAGAAAGCCTATACTTTACATGGATTTTATTAGTACACAATGTATTAATAATACAACAGATACATTTGAAGGAAACTGCTAAAAGTAATGCTGGCCTCCTTGTCAAGAGTATTTCCAAAGCTCTTTCATAGAATCAGACAAATTTTTAGGTTGGAAAAGACCTTTAGGATCATTGAGTCCATCCCTTAACCCAGCACTGCCAAGTCCATCATTAAACCACGTCCCTGCATGCCTCATGTACTTGACTTTTAAATCCCTCCAGAGATGGAGACTCCAGCTCTTCCCTGGGCAGCCTGTTCAATGCCTGACAATCCTTATAGTGGATTTTTTTTTTCCCTTATATCCAATCTAAACCTCCCCTGTTGCAACTTGAGGAAATTTTCTCTTGTCTTACCACTTGTCACCTGGGAGATATGACCCCGACCTGGCTACAACCTCCTTTCAGGCAGTTGTAGAGAGTGATAAGGTCTCTGCTGAGCCTCCTTTTCTCCAGGCTAAACAACCCCAGCTCCTTCAGTTACTCCCCACGGGACTTGTGCTCTAGACCCTTCTCCAGCTCTGTTGCCCTTCTCTGGACTTACTCCAGCACCTCAGTGTCTTTCTTGTAGTGAGGGGCCCAAAACTGAACACAGGATTTGAGGTGTGCCCTCACCAGTGCTGAGCACAGGGGGACAATCTCTGCCCTGGTCCTGCTGGCCACACTATTGCTGATACAAGCCAGGATGCCATTGGCCTTCTTGGCCACCTGGGCACATCCTGTCTCATGTTCAGCTGCTGTTGCCCAGCCCCCCCAGGTCCTTTTCTACCAGGCAGCTTTCCAGCCACTCTTCTCCAAGCCTGCAGTGTTCAGTGGGGTTGTTGTGACCCAAGTGCAGGACCTGGCCTTTCACCTTGTTGAAACTCATATAACTGGCCTTGGCCCATCATTCCAGCCTGTCCAGATCCCTCTGCAGAGCCTCCCTGCTATCCAGCAGATCAACACTCCTGCCCAATTTAGTGTCATCTGCAAACTGACTGAGGGTGCACTTGATCCCCTCTTCCAGATAATTGATAAAGAAATTAAAGAGGCCTGGCCCCAACACTGGTCCCTGGGGAACATCACCTGTGACCAGCTGTCAACTGGATGCAACTCCATTCACCACCACTCTTCGAGCTTGGCCATCCAGACAGTTTTTACCCAGTGAAAACACATGCATCCAAACCATGAGCAGACAGTTTCCCCTGAAGAATGCTGTGGGAAATGGTGTGAAAGGCTTCAGTAAAGACTACGAAGACAACATCCAGAGTCTTTCCCTCATCCACAAAGTGTGTCACTTTGTCACAGGAGATCAGGTTGGTCAAGAGGTACCTGCCTTTCATAAACCCATCCTGACTGGGCCTGCTGCCCTGGTTGTCCTGTATGTGCTGCGTGATTGTGCTCAACATGATCTGCTCCATGACCTTCCCTGGCACCAAGTTCCTGGCACCTACTACCAAGCCCTGTAGTTTGCCAGATACTCCTTCTGTCCCTGTAAATGGGACATTTGCTAACTTCCAGTCAACAAGGACCTCCCTGGTTGGCCGGGACTGCTGGGAAATGACTGAAAGTGTCTCGATGAGTACTATGTCAGCTCCCTCCGTATCCTTGGGTAGATCCTGTCTGGCCCCATGAACTTGTATAGCTGATCACTAACCATTTCCTCATGGAATATGTGGGCTTCATTCTGATCCCATCCCCATCTTTCCACTCACCTGCTGAACAACTGCTGCTCTTATTATTAAGGACTGAGACAAAGAAGACATTAAGTACATCAGCCTTTTCCTCATTCTTTGTTACTGTTTCCCTTCACATCCAATAAGGTATGGAAATTTTCCTTAGCTCTCCTTTTATTCCTGATGTATTTATAGAAGCAATTTTTATTTTCTTTCATGGCAGTAGCCAGATTAACTTCTAGTTGGGTTATTGATCCCAAAACATTTTTTGGGGAAGAAGCTCTAATTATTACATGACCATTCTCAGGTGCTTCTGAGGTTTCTAACACATAAATAACTCGTGTTCTTGCTACTGCATGGATCTCCACCCTATGTCCACTGAGACAGCAGATCTTGCTAGCACACTGTCCCTCAAACATTGGCATGATGCCCCCAGGCTTATCTCTACTGAGCCTGGTTTTATCCCTTTTCCACTTTAAATTTTTTTGCATTAGGCATTGTCGGAAGCATGAGCTATCTCCTCAACCAAGACTGTCTAAGCACGGATGGTTTCACAGGGAAAATACTGAAGAACAGAGGACATGTGGTTATTCAAAGCAGCTTATTTTGTCTTCGGTACCTTCAAAAGAGTGTCTGTGTTGTTTGATGGTCTTCCAAAGGCCCCAATATGCAAAGATTTAACAAACTGAGATGTTAAATCTCACACCCTGATAGATCGACTTCACAGTAGTCACTGTGGTTTTCTAGACTTAGTGCTGACTACCTGTTCCATAAATTATCTTTCTTCTGTGCCCAGCCCTACCTGATGTTTACACTACAATGGTGCAAAATTTCTTAACAATGTGGTGTTTCCAAAGAGTCGCAGGAGATTTGGCTCCAGAATAATTATGCGACCACTATACAGGAATAATTAAGCCAAATCCATCAAACATTATAAATACGGCTAAAACTAAACCTGCAGCATCCATTTTCTCGACTGTCACTAAGTCATGTCAAAAGTCTGTTAACAACGAGGACACTTTCTGAAAAGACACAATGGTTCTGCACATGAACACAGAAAACGCTCATAAGTGCTATTTTGAAGAAAAGCATTTTCCCAATGATTTTCAAAAGTATTTTACTGTTATTTGCAAAAGTAAATTTAAGCACTTCTGAACTTTATAATGACCTAAGAAAAGAACTGCTGTCATTTGAAACCCTTTTCCTGGAATCACCTAATCAGAAAAGAGAGGTATGACTTGGGCACCCGGCATTACTGTGTCATCACTGAAACACTCTTTACAGTCACTTCTTAAACAAGGCATAGGCTAAAATTTGCTCTACCCAATTTTGTCCAAAAATTGCAAACAAGCAAATTCCTCAACCCTATGACCTATGAAGAGAAAAAACAAAAGGTATTGTAGGAAATTATTTGTCACAAATACCTGTATCAGCTCCACAGTGGAGTATTATTTATAAGTACTGTTTTAATTAAAACCATGAACTTTAAAAGAGTTCACTGTTTATATATGCCCAGGATTTCTTCTCTCTGTGCAAACTATCAGAATGCTGCGTCTGCTGTGTAAGCTGGACTCAGCTTTCTTTTAATTAAGTTTGTTCATGGACAGCACAGCATTTGCTAAAGCTAAATATTGCTGGAACTGAATTGTTATTGGTCTGTCCAGCACAGAGCTGCTGCAGAACCTTCCATCATGCAATTCACCTGCCAATGATGATTTGATTTGCCCTTTGTCTTCTGTGGGAAATGTAAGTTTGAGTCACCATGGTTGCTGCCTTCAGAGCATTCTATAAGATACATGGTACCTCCTTTGACTTCCACAAAAAACAGTTGTAACCAGAAATATCAAAGACTCCTATAAGAATCTCTTATTCATACTTTTGGTATTACAAAGTGAGGTTTTTAAAACTCCTTACTTCTTAGTCTTCCTAGAAACAAATTTCCAGTTTTCAACTTGCACAGTACAGTGCAACCAAAAAGGCAGATCAACTCAGAAAAATCATTGTGCCATTCTAGCTTTGAATATGCTCAGTTGTCTCCATATTCTCTTTCACACTGTTTTAGTGACTGGTTTGCTATTTTTATTGCTGGTAAGTAAGAATCAATTAATTACCTCAGATGATCTGATGGCTGTCCATAGCAATTTCTGAAAATGGTACACAAACCCCTACCCACGAACCTGAAATCAGGAACTCATAACCTCTGGAAGCAAAAGGCTAATTTGCCAGATGAGGTGCAATCGAAGTTGAACACCTTATCTGTTTATTTTGATTTGTCATCGACAGTGTGCCGGTGAACTTATGACAGTTTCTTATTGCCCATTAGACAATATTGCCTCAAGTGTGTTTGTTTGCTTTATGCTATGCTGGGCTAATGACATGCTGATTGGTGTATATTTTGCAGGATTCTCTTACTGATCTTTAGACAAGAGTCAAGTCCTTCTCCCCCGCAGAGAGTTAATGAATCTTGCAATTTAACTCTACTATTCACTTTCTCCCTGAATTGTGCTTTACGTGATACTGTCCAACAGAAAGGTTGCATTTGTGAAGTGCAACAGAGAACAAAGAGGTTGTGGAAGAGCTTACTTGCTTTGCAGAGGACATAGCATGAAATCAGGCCACAGTCTAAACTTTCCATTATTAATAAGGGAGGAAAGAAAACTAATTCGACCTAAATTTCCATATGCACTAAATCAATAATATTAAATTAACAGCTTAATTTAAAGTACTCTTAAAAAAAACAACTTAGAAGTATGCACTAAAACATTCCATTTTTATGGATTCTTGTGATTATTTGTAATTTTGAAAAACATGATACAACAAATAAGTATTTAGTCGTACTGCTTACTTCAGTTCTTTAGAAAATATCTGCAGTGACAGTGACACCAATTAGTTGAAATGCTTTTTTTCATATATATAAAATTCCCTCTGAAAAAAATTTCTGATTGCAATAATATCTGAAAGAGAAATTTACAATTATTTTTTTCTCTACTTAAAATCGTAATACTTCCACACACCTGACATAAAAACCAAGCACTTCAAGATGGAACTCAGATGATAGAACTCTTTCAAGAATGCTACAGTTTTACTCTGCATAAACTGAAATATCAAGAGTTATGATAACAGATGCTGAAAAGCTGGATTTGTGTACAAAGCAATGCAGATTCTAGAGTAAATGGTTAAAATTATTACAGATTTTCTAGATCTTGCTTTTGTAGTCTACGTTTGTCAAGATGGCAGCTCTCAAGAGTGGTGGGTCCCGAAGCTGACTGGGCTGTGCTACTTCCTTACCTCAAAGTTTAAAGCAGAATGTCTGTGTTCTCACGACAGTAACATTAGATCAAAAGGATTTCAAATAGCAGTGGAAACAAATGGCTTTCTCCCTAATCTGAATCAAGATACAATACCAGTTACTCAGGGCAGAGGGCAGAGTGCAGTGTCATTGTAGAGGACAAAACTGGGTTCCTCAAACTGTAGCTATAAAGCATTTAGATCAACCTGCGGATTAGCCCCTCCTGTGTAACTTGTGGACTGTAGCAGGTGTTAGAGCAGAGGTTGGATGCTCCTTCCTCAGCAAAGGAAGCAAGGGGACTTCTTAAATAACAGGAGCCTGGCAAAGGTGAGGGCTTAGCTGTCTGATCTTCCAATGGTTATAGGATGGCATAATGGAGCAGCAGAGCCACAAGTTGCAGATATGTTCATGCACACACAACCTGTACTTGGCTAGGTTTTTACCTGGCCCCTTTAGGGCTTTCTGTCCACTATTTCTAGCAGCTGTTCTTCCTAAGGACAGTATTTGCTCTGTCATGGCCTGATCCTGTCCAACTGAACGCTACAGCAAAATTCTCTTCTGTTTAGGTGGCAGCATCAGAATCCGTGCTCGGAAAATATTTTCAGAACTGCATTCAGATTAATAAAGATGCAAATAGCCCAGTGGATGCATTTCTTCTGATGATTATCATGCATTTATTGTTTGCCTTCAATATTTCATTTCAAAGCTGCCAGAATGTAAAGACAACACAGATTTGCATATGGGGTTAAATTATTATCAATGTTGCATCCACTTGTAGATCAGTAGGAACTGATGTGTTTCTCTTGAGAAGCTTCTCTAGATTTGGGGCTAAGTCTGAGGAATCTAAGGAAACTCAGATTTCTCCATTTAAAATTCAAAGGCTTAACATTTAACTGTCTACACTTGGACTGGAAAAAAACCGTAGGTATTAACAGTAGTAAATTATCAGCACTGGGACAGCATTAAAAGCTTTAAGAGGACTTTTTGGGACAGTATAAGGTTTTTTAATATTTGACCTACTGACCCAAAGGCGAATTCAAGCAGTGCATGGGTCCCATGTGATTGCTTGTGAAGAAAACAGAAGGCTTTCTTTTGTCATGTTTTGTGTTACTTCCTATAAACCATAAATGAAGTCAGAATTTTCTAGTCTGGGAATTCCTGTTGGGATAAAGGTTGAGGCCTACTTAGCCTGAGTCCATACAAACTGCTAGAGAACAGTTATTCATCTTGATGCACATGCCAGAAATAGAAACCTACTAGTCCTTGAGGATGCATCAATTTTCAGGGAGTCTGGATTCTTTTAACTACTACAGAAACCTAAGGAAAAAAAAAAAATCTACATAGACACTGCTTAAGGAAACCAAAATCCATCATAAAACACTGCCTTGACAGTTTTATTTTGAGAAATCTCTATTTAACACAGACAAAAATACCATTTCCATTTAAGATCAGGCTCAGCTCACAAAATATACACTGCAGGAATACTTGTGCTATATCTAAGTGCATCAGATATAAAAAGGCAACCAAGTCATGTTTTAAATGTGACAAGGGATGGTTATCACTCAGAATCATGACAGACGCAACATTATCACATTTTTCCTATTTGTGGAATTTCCAAAGCTGAGTCAGCACATCCCAGAAGAGGGTTAGCAAGAAGGCCTTGAAATAATCAGTTTCCACTCCCACAGATGAAAATGAGGAAATATTATGAGTAAGGGAAGAAAATGAAACTTTTATTTATTTAAAACATAACATACTAAAATAGAACAAAAAGGCAGGGTTGAATTGCTGGGATTAACACTGCTGAATCCCATTGCATGGGATTCACACAGCAGCTGAGCTGTCTGTGCTTTCCTCAGCACCCATCAGAGCAGGTCTCGCTCTATGTGATGAGATTGCCCTGATAAATGAAGTTGAGATTAGTGGCCAACATCAGGAAAGAAACATGTTAATGATGGGGTTCAAATCCTGCCTCTTTGCCAAATCAAGCAGGCATGGTCCCATGGTGTCCAGGTTGGAGTCTCAGCAGTGCTGGCACTGTCCCGCTAGGTTTTTTCTGCCAGACAAGTGCACTGCTCCACAGCCGCAGTAAATGTCAAAAAGCAGAGCCTAGACAGCAGGTAGCTGGAGGGGGGACTGGGTTGTGTGGGACTGCTTCCCTCCCTGCTCTGCCCTCAGCCAACCTGGGGCTGTGACCAGCTCCAGGGGAGCTGCAGAGGCTACAACTACTGAACAAGGAAAGCACAGCAATGGCAGGAAACAAATCAATGACCCATGATGGCCAGGGAAGAGGGGCCAGGTGTCTGTGGTTCTTCATAACCTGACTGGGAGAAGCAGATGAGCTAAGTGTCAAAGCTTACCTTCCCTGACACAGAAACCACGTACCACTGGGGAAGGAAGCATTATCTAAGGGTATATTATGCTTTGTGTAGGCAGAAAATAGGGATCTGAGTGGTTCAATGCATTACCTAGAGGTCTGGGGAAAGTCAGATGACTATACCTCTACAATACTGGAGGAGAAAGGAACAATAGCGTGAACAGTACGAGAAACATGGTTCTTCTCTTGCCATTTGATGAAAACAGAGAGGAAAGAGAATTTTATTGTACTTTTCCATTTACAAAGAACATAGTGCAAGATGGCAGTGGGGGGAAGCAGTCAAAAAGGAGTCTATGTACTCTCTTACTTCCCAAAACAAAGGCAAGCACAAGTTCTTAATGAGTTCTCCTACAAACCTTTCATTACTTCCCTCCACCTTTCATATTGGCTAGAAGAATGCTGTTTTCTGAGCAATGAACGCTGACTCAAGTTTTCCAAGCCAATGAATATTTCCAGTTGTATATTCACAGAGAAAAAAGACAAAGTCAACAATTATTTGCAGAAGGAAGCAGAAAAAACACTCTGAAATTAGAATAGGTATAGCAAAGTGGACAACATGGCCAGTTCTATCCACCTATGAAAGGTCAAGACAGAGTTAAAAAGCAAATTTTGTTGAGCTATGAGGAGCCATAACCTGGTCCTGCTGTGGAGAGGAAAAAGAATTTCCCTCTGCTCAAGAAACTGGTGTGAAAGGGCACATGTGCTGTCCTTGTGGCAGAAAGAGAGTTTTGAGCAAGCCATTAAGCAAAGATATCTCACAACCAACATGAAATAACAGATACAGTTGTCAGCTGGTGAGATGTATCAGGACAGGGGTGGCTGGACAGGGGCTGTGCAGCACAGGGCTGTTTGCAGGGTGGCAAGGACACGCTCAGAGGTGCTGCTGCATGAAGCTCATGCAGTTCATTGCCTTTGTAACCCAGTGACCAGGAGGAAAACTGTACAAGGATGGCACAATGTGATACAAGAGAACAGTACAGAAGAGACTGAAAGATACTACAAGTTGAAAATCAAACAGAGCACAATACTTGAGCCTGAGTACCCATGACCAGTCCCTGTGAGAAGGAGAAATGGAAGAAGGAAATGGTCCAAGCCCTGTAACTCCATCTTTCCTTCTGTTTCCAGAAATCTGGACTTGGCTGGCTGTGACTGCTCACATGTCAATGACTTGCTATGTTGTACTAAACTGGCCTGTGAGAAAATGCACTAGCATTCCAATATTAACCTCTCTGAGGTTCATGCATCTCTGTTCTTATGTCTACACAATATTTCAGCTGTGGATAAGGTGTATATGTGTAAGCGTGTGTGTGTGTGTGTGTGTGTGTGTGTGTGTATGCATGGGAATCATAGAATGGCCTGGGTTGGAAGGAACCTTAGAGGTCGTCTAGCTACAACCCCCCTGCCCGTGGGCAGGGACACCTTCCACTGGATCAGGTTCCTCAGAGCTCCATCCAACCTGGCCTTGAACACTTCCAGGGATGGAGTATCCACAGCTTCTCTGGGAAATCTGTTCCAATGCCTTGCCTTTCACCCTCATGGTGAAAAATTTCTTCCTAATATCTAATCTAGATCTACTGTCTCTCAGTTTTAAGCCATTTCCCTTTGTCCGGTCACTACATGCTCCTGTAAATAGTCTCTCTGCATCAATGATGGAATAATGTGTTTAAGTACGCAAGTATTGCTCTATGTTACATATGTAGCAACAAAATATACACATAAAAGTGCATTTCAGTTTACATATGCTTTCAGTTTTGAAGATCTGGCTAAACAGATGCCAATGTGTAAAAACATGTAAGACTACATCCAGGCTTCCAAAAAAAGGATGCACATTTGCAATTAAGCATCATATGTGTGAGTGACTGTGTCTGAAAAGTAGGTATCCCCATACACAGTCATTTAATGTGCTTATGTGGTGGTCTGCTTGTGTGTGATTAAATATATCTGCATGTAATCATATTTTACATTTACTTGTACATGTGTATAAACTGTTCATATAAAAAGTGATGGTTGCACCACTCCAGCAAACTAAGGATGCTATTATTCTCTTTCTCACTTATAAGCAACTCTAAGAATTTCTGCAGTAATAAAACTGTGAGACAAGATGTGCAGGCATTCCATGAGTCCCAGACTGGAAAGGAATTAAAGTTGGGCATTTTGGATGTAGTGGATGGGTGGGAATTAAAGACAACGGGGAATCTGCAGCAGGGTGTAGAGGGAGTGGTGTGGTCTCCTCCTAGGATGCTGAAAGCTGGACCTGGTTCTTGTGTTGGTCCTTAAATGATCTGAGTCATCAGGATAAGGGGGAATGGGTTCAAACTGAAAGAGGTTTAGATTAGAAACCAGGAAGAAATTCTTTACCGTGAGGGTCATGAGCTACTGGAACAGGTTGCCCAGAGAAGTTCTGGATGCCCCATTCCTGGCAGTGTTCAAGGCCAGGTTGGGGTCTTGAGGGGGAGGTCTGAGCAACCGGGTTCCATGGAAGGTGTCCCTGCCCACAGGCAGGAGGGTTGGAATCAGATGATCTTTAAGGTCCCTTCCAACCCAAACCATTCTATGATTCCATGACTATATTCCAGCTTCAGAATCTTCTTTATA
This sequence comes from Gymnorhina tibicen, assembly GCA_013399875.1. Lineage (NCBI taxonomy): Eukaryota > Metazoa > Chordata > Aves > Passeriformes > Artamidae > Gymnorhina > Gymnorhina tibicen. The sequence goes on along the minus strand of VXAZ01007128.1, from coordinate 873,526 downwards.
ATGAAAAAGACAGCATTAAAGAAGAGAACTTGAAGCATTGAACACTTTAGGCTTCTGGATTACCTTTCTCAGGTGCTGTATTCATAACTTGTTTTCAGAACAGTTTTAGTGAAAAGAAAAGCTGAAGGGTTAAAAGTGGAACATCTTAAACTCTCAGCTCTCTAATATTACACCACTAGTGCAAAGAAGTAGAATGAGAGAGAGCCATTTTATCATGTAAATTAGGAAGGCTTTATGTGAGGTGCACTTGTTATGCCAGTGCTTATCCTTGCTAATACTGATATCAGCAGTTGATGACATAAATAATAAAAAAACCCAACTTCGACCATTTTTTGAGGAGGTAAAATGCAGTTGTTTCTAGAGGAGGTAGGACTGAAAAGATGCCTGTGAAGTTCCAGAGTTTGATTGTGAAGTTCCCGTCATGACTGTAGCAATTCCTGGTGGCACGTGGTAAAACATACAGCTGTGGATGTGTGAGCTTTCTTTACTAGGCGTGTAAACACCGTAAACCTAAGGGACTAAACCTGATATTATGCAGTCCTGAGAAATCTGTGCTCAGCTCAACTCTGTCAACAGATCAAGCTAACATTATGTGTATTCTGTGGGCCACTTAAAAAGAAAACCCCAAAATCACAAAAACCCCCACATCAATATTCTATATATGGAGTTGGTCACAAACTCCCAAATCTATCAAAAAAACCCCTTAAAAACTCTCAGGTTCTCCAAGAGAAAAATAAATATCCACTGGATCCCACTGAGTAATGTCTCAGTCTGATGTTGACTCAGTTGTGGACCTGCAGATTGGTGACTGCCACAGATGGACTGCACATCCAGCAGCCTCAAGATGGGATCTGACACTCAGAGGTTTCCCAGCCTTACCACGCCAGGGAGCGGATGAGACTGGCTCTGCTGAGAAAAGCATCAACAACCTCTGCAGCTTGTTTGTTTTTTTTTTTATGGGAAATAGTTTCAAGTTACATGACCCTATTTTTAAAGATCAATCAACTTAACCTGCTAGGCTGCCTTTCACAGGTTCTTGAGATATTACATTGTTTCAAAGGAGCAAGCAATTCCCAGAGAAAGTGAATAGCTAAGTAGAGCTATTTGCATTTACTGTGCTATTAGTTTTAAGACCTTAAATAACCATATTTAAAGAGTTCAAAATAGTCAAGTATGGGAAAAAATATTTTGAGGGAGTCAACCAAATCAAGGGTCATGCAGTGAAACAAGAAAAAACTAAATACACAACCAGCTTCTGCCACTTGAGATACACCTAGATAATTGTGTTGCACTGTCCCAGTTTTGCTAATCCCCATGTAAGTAACAAACTTCCCCACTTTTCAATTCTGCTAAACCTGCTATCCATTCTATAAGCTCCAAAATTAACATGAAGAAAAAGAAATACTATTCAGAGACAAAGCCCACTTGAAACCAAGGCCCTGAGTACTCTGGGACAATTAAAGTGCAGCCTGGGTATATTAATCACAGTCTTCTGGCCCATTTCCAAATTGGGCAATTACAATCTGCCTACCTCAAATTCTCCCCAGAGTTTCAAATGCAAGAGTTATTTGTGATTTCCTTCCTATAAAAAGTGTTGTTTAGCACAGTCAGTAAAGACTGGTTTCATTCAAGTGATGGGTGAATAACCCACATTGACTATAGAAAATGTGTAAAAGCACTTTAGGATCCTTCAGGAAGAAGGACACTTATTACATGGTCATTTTACAGTGCTTTTATTATTCTAAGAGGAAGTGCTCCTATCTAGATGTTTCTTCACATGCCTCTTAGTAACCAAGTAGCTCAGAGTTTGGACTTGTTTTTCTAAAATTAAATTATGTTAGATTATTTTTTTTTGTAAATTTAAGATGATAGATTTGAAATGCAAGCACCATACCACAAAGACAGCTTAGGAAAACATACACAACTTCTACTTTGAAAACTATTCAGACAATTTCTGAGCCAAAAAAGATTAATGATTTATTATGGGGCTCATTAATCAAAAATTGTGTGTGCATGTTTTTTAAAGGACCAATTCCACTGTTCAAGTCAATTAGGTCCTCTAAATCTATTACGTCGGGAAGGAGCCACAATATTACCAAGACTTCCTGCAATATTGTTGAGACTTCCCCAAGTGTATTTAGAGTATAAAATAAATGCTATTATTCAGGAGATACTGAATTGCTAAGCTTCTTAAATTTGTACAATTGGGAACTTGAAGTACATTAAAATGCTGAAACTCATTAAGAGCCCTTTTCACAGCTGCAAAATCGTTGGCATTCACAGCACTGTGCAGAACAATAAAACACTCCCCACACCTTTGAACAGGGCGACTTCCGTTCCTCCAGCTCTGCTTTAATGAATCACTGAGGCAGAACTGGTATCTAACCTCTCCGTCAACCTCTTTCATTGAAAGTAAGAAACAAAAAGCCACAATAACACTAATATTCTGAACAGAAGAGCAAAATGTACAAGCATACTGTACTAACCCTCCCCTAGCACAAAAACCTCAGCTATTGCTGCATCTTTGTTAGAATGTAATTAAATTTTCTCCATCAACAAGAAACAAACCATCTTCAGAGGCAGAAAACAATCCATGTTTTTCTCTCAAGCCACCCACCAAATTATACCAAGTAGACTGTTTGCTTGGGTGTCACTTTTCTGAACCCAAAGCATAGGACTCAGCATTTTGGTGGGTGTTTTCACTATCACTCACTGGATATGGTCACCCTGCAAGCCAAAAATGTCCTCCTGCCCTGATCACTGAGGGGCTGGATTTTGTGCCTCCAAAGTGGTACCAGAACAAACAGCCCAAGCCCTCAGGAAACTTGTGGATGCCCCATAAATGTTTCCGACACATTCTCCGGCAGATGCACGGTGCTGGTCCTGATGACCAGAAGACAGCACCTTTCTGAGAGTCAACAAAATTCCATCTTTCTCCAACTGCATCAAGGTAACCAGTGCCCAACCCTTCCCAGCCAGCAGCCAGCCACTTTGCACATCAAGTGATTGCAAATAGCACTTAAAAACAATCCCTCCCTTTCATCTGGGAACTGTATGTTCTGCCTCCTCCTCAGTCAGCAGGGTCACAACTGCACCTCTCGTATCTACAGGTCTCACCAACCCCAGGGCAAAGAAATCCCAGTCTCACCAACACTAGTGGGCATCAGTCTGATTTCTTCAGCTGAAGGATTTGTTTCTAAGGAAATTTCCATTGGACCACCTACCACGCTTCCTTTGGTATTTGAAAAACAGAAGAAAAAATAAGTCAGCAACCAACCGAAAATTAAGTGTGAGTAAAAACTATGGGAATAGTGACTACTCTAGATATTTCACAAGATTTATCATAATCTTGGTGCTGGACAAAACTGAAAGAAACAGTCTTCGGACTATTATTTAGCTCGTTAAATTCGATGTGCAAACTCTATCTGTTTATTTCAAACTATTCCCCAAAGCAACAAATGGATTGTCTCCCCGAGAGGGGGAAATTGTTCCCTTTTCTCCTCTAAACATTTTTGAAAGGAATGGAGGAAAGTACAATGCCAAACTGGTGAAAAGATTATCTGTTTCAGAAGTGGGTTTGAAAGATTCAACAAGAGATATTCACATTAAAGATCACAGAATTAATTACAGAAAAAGAAGGGGCGGGGTTCTGCGTGGGAGTTCCCGTCTACATCAAACAAACTCAAAGAAAGCAACATTATGAGGGAAGATTACAGTATGACAAAAACAAGGCATGTGGTTAAAGCAAAAGATGCTTTGATAGTGTACAAGCTGAGATGGTTTTGTTACCGGCAACAAAAAAATCAAAGCTTAGCTGAAGAGTACTACCCCAGCCCTATAGCTCTTGACAAAACACACCACCACTGGCACACGGTTCTGGCTCCATATGTTCAGCTGGGGATACCCAATGCATACCAAGTGAAAAGAGCAACAAAACTTGCCTGCTGACCACCACAGCAGCACACACAGGTGTACTCCCTGCATACCCCCTCCAGGATCACATTCCTCAACTGCTTCCAAGCCACGGAGACTTGGGACCAGCCACTGCTGGTGCATGGCCATCAGCACTGTGAGCAAAGGAGGTGTCTGCCTCTGTATCAAATACTGCAAGAGACACAGCAGTGGCAAATCCCAACTTCTTCCTGACAACAAATCCTGTAAGAAAAGGGCTTTGGTGTTGGGAGTAGGTGCCTCATCACACATCGTTTCCCTCCAGCATATGTGAGCGATATTTAAGAGATGTTTTTAGCTTAAGCTATTGTCATAAGGGATCTAAATTGTAGTAATCCAAAACTGCTCTGTTTTAGCGCCTGACCCTGGTGCCAGGATTCACATCCGGGCAAAGACTGTTTGGATTGCAGACCCCAGCCCGAGGACTGCGTCTGATTTTGAAAGCTTTTTCTTTGCACTGCCTATGATTATCCTTTTAGAGAAGGAAATGAGAGGAAGAAGACATTCTAAATGACTAGACTAAATTTAACTTTGATATCTAAAGTCAGACCAAGAATTTTTGGTTAAGAGTTTGGGTTGCGTTTGCTTTTATTCGTAAGTGAGCTCCAGCTTGATCCTAGAAGCCGCCTGTGGCAGCTGAAAATGGTACCCTCCCTTCATATCTCATCCTCATACAGATCTCAGTACTATCCCCTGCAATCCCCTGTGGTTTTGAGCATCTGGCCTTTCCCTGCCAGTGACATTAAGAGGATGAGTGTAAGGCTCAGAGTGGGGCAAATGAGCAGCTCATTTTCATGAGCAACACCTAATGTGCAAATATGGCCTGAAAAGACATGGAACACCAGAACCTGTATTTCTAAAACAGACAGTAAGCAGAAAAAAAACCCCAAAACCATCAAACCACAAAAAACACCCAACCAAAATCAAGCCAACAACAACACAAATCTTCATCAAAGAAGCAAAACAAGGCAAACAAACAAAAAAGGATTTATGTTTTAGCTGTTTCAAGTATATATGTCAGTGATGCCACACAGCCAAGCATTTTGCTGATCTAACTTACACTAGTTATTAGAAAACCTCTAACAGCAACAGAACCAAATTTAAGTTATCAGGGCTTATCTTTCCTTATATTTTGCTCTAAATATTATATGCATAAGAAAATCTGGAAGGGAAAGACTTCCTCCAATTTTGATACAAAGTAGCTAAGCTTTGGTCCAACTTCACTGAAGCAGTTTGTCAATTACCCAAGTAGCCAACAATAAAAAACCAACAAATAGAGAGTAAATATTAATTTGGCCAAGCAGGTTCAACACCAAATTATGCTGAATGGGATGGGTTATGCACAAGCTAAAGCACAATGCTTGTTTGTAAATCCCAAGATGAAAAGCTATAGAAACAAGAAAAGAGTCTTGAGAGACTCATGAGAGAAAGAGATATCACTAAATTCATAAGGTAAAATACCTAAACATAAGGAAGATTCTTAACCAGTATCAGCATGTACCAAATGCGCTTTTGAATTACTTTTGAAAATGCAATCCTCTGGGCTTAGGTTTGTGTTTTGACTCTTCTACACTTGTGCCCACTCTATTAAAAAGAAATGCTAATTTAATTTTTCATTTTTTAACATGTCAAACTTGTAGCTATACTAGGACTACTAAACTTCCATGTTCACACAGTTTTAAACAAATTCTTTAGTTTGCCAACACAAAGATGACCAAATGAGTTGAAATCTTATGGAAATATGTTCAAAGCTAGGAACAGATTTCTGTACCTAGCAAGCTGAACAGAGTTTGAAAGTTAAAATTTAAGCACAGTTCAAATCCCCTGAGAACTACTACAAGAGCACTTTCTTTCTGAAGATAACTAAATAGTTAATAGAGGAGTTAACAGTAAATGATGTTTAAAATGTGGACCTTAATTCATGAACTTTATGAGAATGATAAAATATAGTGATGGGCTTTTCTAACGGCTTCCACAGTTCAGCCATCATCTCCTAATGAGTAGGACCTCAGGCTTTATGGTAAGCATAAAAAGGCAGCATTTGCCATCCTGGGTGAGGTTGCTGGCCCACCTAACCTGGAGATTACATCCCTTTACATCAGTTTTGTCACCGCAGTGCAAGACCAACAGCAGCTTTTACTTTTGTAACAGTAGAGTTTATTTGTACATACAGGAAAATGAAAATATAAGTCATCACTGCTTTATGCAGTACATAGAAAATAGCCTAAATTAACATAGATTTCAGATGTACAGTTTCTTCACGACTTGTCTTTGTTTGCCATTAAAATGAAAGGCTGTGTTAGAAAATTGCAAGACTACATCATGACACTGGGTCTTGCCTGGCCCTTCTATTGCCTGTCATGGCAGTGGCAATGGTTTAGGAAATCCACCATCCCTGTCTTTGGCGACCCCAGGACAACACCACAATTTCTGCCACATGGAGAAATGACAAAATGTTTTCAGCAAAGCACATCTTTTAAGTTGACATCATCCTTCCAGAACATGTCAAATACAGCCACTAAAGCTGCAACCTACACATGGTTTAGATTAAAACTAACAAATAAACAAACCAGCCCTTAAATTATGAGACCTTCCAGAAGCAAGAAGCCAAAAGTAGAGTAATTGCTTTATAGTGCACTGCAGGGACTGCCAGCAGAGCCGGCCGCGAGCAGAGCACTGTAGCACATCCGGCACCACTCAGAGGAGAGAGACATCGCTCCCCGTTCCCGTGAGCACGACGGCGTAACACCCTCTCCCAGGGCAAACGGGCTGCTGGGATGCTCTCATCCCTGCTGCGCCCTGGCTGGCAGATACCCCCAAGGGCACCTGCACTGACAAAGGAGTGAAAAGCACAACACGAAGCACAGAAAATCCCTCCATGTAGCTCTGTGCAACAGGATTTGGACCTCTGCCTCAAGGAGAAAAGAGCTCCAGGATGGTTTGGTATTAATGACAAAAATGAAGAAATTAAATTTGTGCAGCTTCCTACATTTAGTAAAGGAAATTATGCATTTCCCACAAAGCCTAATGCCAGCTCCACAGGGATTATATTACTATTTATTGTTTTGTTTGTTCAAATAAAACACCTGTTGAGGTCAGCTATTCGAAGAATTTTTAATATACAAGCCTTACACTATGGAGAGTAAGAAATGTTTATAGAGGCACTCCTGGTAAGACTGTTGGCTTTTTTCCCCCCAGGTAGGTGCATAATGATTTAATAACAGAAACAGCATGCCCACAAACCTCTGAACCTCAGATTTAAATAAAAACTAATATATCTGAAATCTGGGTATCAGTCTCCACAGCTCCTTCAGCTTTCCCTGTTATGGAAGGAGGCGTAACCCTAGGATACGGCATCCTTCTTTTATAAAGTCCCATCTTAAAGTGTCAGGAGTCAAGGAATTAAAAACAAAAGCAGCATAAATCGCTGTCAATCATTAAAGTCTTTGATCTGCTCGTTGCTTCAGAAGGCATTGTGCCTCCTAAATGGAGGGATCAATCACCCTTTGCCAGACCTGCTGCTAGGCACTCCTGCGCCGTGCCGCCAGCACGGAGGGCAGCCCATCACAGCGCATTCCAACTCCCCTTCCAGGCAAACCAAGGGGCAAAACCACACCAGCAGGAAAGCAAAACAACACAACACAAACCCCTTTGTGCAGCTACACAACATGACTGCCTCCCCTTTTGGCGTATTTTTAGGCTTTTCTGTTAGACAGCAGTTCACTTTGGTCTCCTTCCTGATACGTCCTTAGTGCGTGTTCCACTATCACCATGCCTCACTAGCAAACAGGATTGTTGGGGATTTTTTTTAAATCAAGGAGAAAATGTTTCAATTTTCACTCATCCGTGGCCATATGAAATTATATGTTGGCCTGCCTTAGCTTGTCTCCTCCTTTTTTACAGTAAACAAACAGGCTGCATAAGTAAAGGGAGAGAAATTTATTCACCTCTTCCTCAAATGCCAAACCTCCCCAAAAGCAGCACGTTTATCTCACTAGAAAGGCTGAGCAGTTAAAAGAAAAGGAAAAAAAAATAAAAAAAGAATGAACTTTCTCATCATGACAGCTATACAAAGAGATACATATGCTGACTTAGAAAGCCATGGTTCAACCCAAACAGGCCCTGCTGTCCTGTGGAGATGGATCCTGCAAGAAGGCTCAAAAGGAATGCAACCTGAATGCCCTGTACCAATGCAGGAGATGCAATGAGCTCCAAACAAATTCAGTAGGATTAGGCCCTTGATTACCATCCTGGTTGCTAATAAAAGTTTTACAGATTTGGTTGGTGGAAAAAAAATAATTTTAATGATAGCAAATGACTGCTATCAACTCAGTCAACTGCTGGCCAAGAGACAGTATGAACAGAATACCTGTTTAAGATAGGTGTGCTTGGCCTGTGGCAAGAGTTAAATAGGTTTTCATCCTAATTCAAACATGTTTGTCACTTAAAGGTTTCTATTCCTCACATGTCTCCCAGGCTTTAATTCTGTTGCCCGTCCTCAGTTTGAGAACCCTTTTCTGTAAACATTCCTTTTAATTTCAGATTATGGCAATCACGAGCACAATTGGGTCTTTATAAACACGGAGCTGACGAAAAAGCAAACATCAGAGAGATAAAAGTAGCATTGTACTTTTAATTATCAAAGTATTTTATTTCTTTTAAAGGAACAGATTCACTGGTCTTTTCCAGCTGCCTTGCATCATCACAGCAATGGAAAGCATTGTAAATCCAGTTCAGGCGAATGATTACAGTGAGTTAGCAGCTGCTTTACATCACTGGAGCAGCATAAAGAAGCAAGCATTTCAGTCTAACCCCTAATCTTTCAAGGCACTTTACAAAACAAGAGAAAAGGTTTTTCTCTCCATCAGTGACTGCTGCTTAACTGAGAGCACAGAGCCATCTAGTTAAGAGGAATAAAAGGTACCAGAGAAAATATCTGCAAACAATTTTGAGGCAGAATTCATACACTTTATTCTCCTTTGGCCAGCAAGAGCATTTCCTCAGTGTAACTGGTGGGAGGAAACTGAAACAGTATGCCTCATTTGCAAACCTGATTTTAGACAGGTTGCAATATAATGCTGCAACACAAGTTGGAAGGGCAGATTCTCTGTTACTTAGGGCTTGGAGCACAGAGAAATCAATGCTCAGAGATAAAGACAGATAAGCACTTTGGGCGGATATGAAATAGGAAGAAAAATACCACTCTCAAACCCCTCCTGCTTACCTAATGCAAGGTAAGTGGAAGTGTGGTATCTTCCACAAGGTGACTGCAATGCTTCTTTCACTTGCTTTCAGTCTCACAGTCTTTTCAAGGCTTCCTCTGTTCATGAGCTGAACTGCAGCCTGATTAGCTGAGCAAGTAACTATGCCCTACATTTTTCTTTTTTCACCTAAATATTGCTTCATTTCTCAAGTGGATGGAGCAATTGCTCCTCTTTGGCTAAGCTCTTAACAACCACAACTACTAATTTTCCATATTTTTCAGGCAACCTGCAGCTCAGAGCAAGCATTTTTTTTCTACCTGAATGCCATAGAGAATGGGGGAATAGTGCCATGGAAATGGCATCCCCTGTCAACATGTGCTCCACTCCACGTGTCCACACATACACACACACACACACTCACTTTCAATTGTCTTCTTTTATCTTGCCATGTTTGGAAGATGACTAGAAAAACAAAAGTAAACTTCATTCCCATCTCCTATCAGTAAACAGTGGCTGTTTTATCCAAGTTCTTAGGGAAATGAAGCAAACATAGGATCATAGAATACCCTAAGTTGGAAGAGACCCACAAGAACCATGAAGTCCAGCTCCTGGTCCTGCACAGGACAACCCCAAAAAAACATACCACATGTTTGAGAGCATTGTCCAAACACTTGAAATCTGGCAGGCTTGGTGCCACGGCCAAACATGTTGTTTGTCTGCGTTCATAATTTTTTAACATAATGGCTGCCAAACCCAATAGAAAGATAAGGTTTTCAAAGACAAACTGTAGTTCTACATGTCTTTTTTCATAAAGGAGGATGAGAGACCAAGCAAGTTCCCACAGCTGTAAGAAAAAAAAATGTATGCGTTCACATTTTTTTGGACAGCAGATTATCCACTCAAGAGAGAGGCCTTACAAATGCCTTCATTGTGAAAAAAAGTTTCATTCAGATCTTGTGAACTTCTGAAACACCACCATCAATCAACTTTGCAACAGAAATCTGCAGGAAAACCAAGCTTTCTTAGCCCTGGTCTTGAGGGAATGATGTGTTACCAATGCTGTTGCAGATAACTGTGCAGCATCCTTTCTTGGCTCCAATCTTTGATATGCCTGCACTGTGGGTGGCTGCGCTGCAGGAACATTCAGGTTGCCTGAGTTACTTTCGTATTTGCATCCCCATTGATCTGCACTCATCTGGCCAAATGCTTAACTTCATTTGCACACAGGGCTTCAGCACGTGAAATTTTTGTTCATCCTTGCATCCCTCTCTCCCATTGACTGTGGCATGTCTTAGGTGAGGTTGGGCCCAGCACCATGGCCTGGCTTCTGCATCACTCCTGAAGGACATCCTGGAAGCACTGGGCTGGCTTCCCCATTCAGAAAGTGAACATGGAAACTTGAGCACAGACAACACTTTATCCAAGTGACAATTACTGGAGTGCTTTCTTGCAAGCCATTTCAACTCAATTACTTCAGTGAGCAGTAACATTTAATTTTACATCCTGGGAGCACAGTGATTCTGTCATTTAAATGTTCCTGACAATTTCAATCATACTACAGTCTTCATGCAATTTTGTTCCTGACATGAGTGGCAGAAACTGCAGAATTGATGCCACTTGCCACAGAGGCACATGCTCATAATCATGCTGTCACAACAACCTGGCAGCCTGGCACCTATGCTACCAGGTCCTGGGCACATCCACAGCTCAGTACTACTGACCAGCCAGATCAAAAGGACAGCAGACGATGGGGAAGAAGGCAGAGTCCACACTAACACACCTGCTGCTACTTCAGGAAGCCAACAGCAATAACAACAGCAATTGACCCTCCAAATATCCCATTTTCTGGATTCCTTATAACACAGGAACACCACATAAAATCCCAGAGACTTCAAGTACAGTCCATCACACCAGTGTGCCGGTCTCATTTTCTACTACGGGCACTACACACTCGGAATTTGCTGCAGGAACAAGCATTCTTTCTTCCCCTCCCTGAAGTGCAAGAGGGGACTCAGTGTGGTGAGGGAAACTGGCAACTCACTAGGTGACAACACGGCTGTGCAGCTCCCACCTGCTCTGCATTTCTAAAGGATGGCTGAAGCCTACATCCCCAAAAAATTAGGACCTCGCTTTCAGAGACAAGCAGAGCTGCTGTCATGCATTCACCAGAAATCGCAGTGAATGTGCACACCTTCTTCCCAGGAAAAGCTAATAATTAAAAAAAAAAAAAAGATATCCCCATTTAGGTTTGAACTCATAGAAAAAGCACAGCTTTTAGATCTGTCTTTCTACAATTAAAAAAACAAAAAAAAACAAAAAACAAGAAACAAGCAAAAAACCCCAAATTAAAACAAACAAACAAAACCAAATTAAAACAAACAAACAAAAACCCAAGATAAGATAAAAAGTCAATTTAGTTTAAAATTTAATTATGAATACCAGTCACAAACATTTCTGATAACTACATGGTATCAGTTTGTATTGTTTGGCCTCCCGGTTTACTAGTACTGGCACCCTCACTTTCTATTTTCATGCTTGAGAAAGGCAGGGATGAGTGGCAGACATAGCCAGTGACCAGTCAGACTTCGCCTTCCTCCTTTACCAGTCAAATGAAATTTCACCATGGTGAAGCAGGGGGCAGCTGAATGCAATGCCATGGCACCACTTCCATTTCGCAAAGGCACTCTTTCACGCCTGTATATGCAGCTCTCCTTGCCGCCTCGCCAGCACAAGGCAAGGAAAGCTGGAGGAGAAGCAAAGGACAGCTGTCTGACCACTGAGCAAGGAAAAGTGCAGGAATGGTTCAGCACCAGGCACAATCCTCCTCCTTACTTCTAAACTAGATATGGAATAACATTTCCCAGTCTTCCTTGCTTTCCCTCCTTCCTCCACCCAGTTCTTTTCTCCCAGAGGACAAGAATTATCATTAGGAAGGTCACTTTATAGCTGCAGAGTTTCTCTCTGGCTGTATGTCAGCTGAAGCTGAAGTTAGCACACTGCTGGGTGTGAGGCAGAGCCCTGCAGACCAGCTTCTATCCAAATCCCCAGCGCTATAATTAAAGTAATTGCTATGTCCAATGAAAGAGGTTTAATTTCACAGGGATACAGGCAAAGCCAGTGTGTCTTCCCTTCCTGAGGGCTACAGAGCAAATTCCAGTGGCATGGAATTTTATTTTGTCATTTTTACTGGTTATTAATTCTGAGGAAAACACCTCAAATGTTTCCACAAGTATGATCAAATATGTTGAGCTGTGGAAAATGTGCTATCTGCAACTGAAAGCAATTATAGACAATGTATAAGAATGCATGATAGCAAGTGACTTCTTTCTCAGAAAAAAAAGTCTACTCCAAATGAGTATGCTTCCCCTGAAGCAGTTTTACCTACAGAACATTTTTGGTGCTGGAGTAAGTGTTTAGTCTTGAAGGACAATCATTTTTTGAGTTGTTGATGAAAAGATTAATACAAACTAAACCCTTTTTTAAAAAAAATAGACCCAGTATACAACAGCAATGATACCCACACTAGTTTTTCTACCCATGCCTTATGAAATTATTCTCCTATGTGAGCTCCAACAATTTTTATCCAGAAACGTTTTGGAGAGAAATCTATGCCTATAACTATTGCACATATTTGGTAAACTCAATTCAGAAACATCATACTCTATATGTTCCTTACAAACAGTCAACATGTCCACATGTAAATCCCAAAGCAACAAATGCTGGAATTATTGTTTCACACAAATCATCTGGGTGACACATTCATGGCTCAGTGCTCTGGATTTACTGTGCATTGCGACACAGCAAAGCATGCATGAGCAGTGACTTCAACCACACTGCACAACATCTGCACATTGTGGACATGGCTACAGTGCACCGAGCTGCCCCAGGGATCCCTAAGATAGTTGGCAGTGAAAGCGAAGCTGAGTTGAGTTGAGTTTAACAAAGGTCTCATATACTGCCCAGATAAAAAGCCTTGAAAATGCCCCCAGGCAATTCTGTTTGTAAAAGAAAGACATTAATGGAAAAAAGTGGGTGATGATCCTTTTATGAAACTCCCCCCTGTACCTTGGTTATCAAGAGATGACCATTGCACGAGCAGGAGGACTGCTTGGGTGGTTACTTGTTTCCCAGGGAGGCACAGGAGCTGTCTGCAATGCACCCATTTCAGAAAAGAAAACTCAAAACATCTGGAGCTTTTCTTTTCTTTCTTCCCAAAGAAAAAAATGAGTTAAATGCTTAAGAGCCCTGGGAGAGTTGATGTGCAACTACATATAAAGCATCCACTCCCCTCAGTGTGTGAATCGGCTGCTTGATAGAGCTCTGTGGAAACTGGGGAGCTGGGGGAGCTGTTGGGTAAAAAGGATGAGAGTACAATTTTCCCTGAGGCTGCAGTTTCAGTCCAGCTCCAGAGTGCCAGAGCTGTTGCTGCCAGACACCATTTCAGTTATTCCTGTGAAATGATGGATGGCCTCAACCCATTCCCTAATGAAGATTTCATCAGGAAGGCTGCCATTGCCATCAGCTTCTTTTTAAGGGTGGCCTTAAAGGAAAGGCCTAAAGAAGGGAAAAAAAAAAAAAAAACAAAACGAAAACACTCACCTCCTCCCTGTGCACTTCTCTATGCACTTTTGAAAAGCAAGGTGCTAAATGGCAGCAGAATGTTTTTGAGAGGCTCCTCTATTGTATTTATTAGCACCTCCTTTGTGTAAAGCAGAGAGGAAAGAGGGAGAGAAAACCCATCCTACAAGCTGAGACCACAATGAACAGTAGTAAAAGATGGTGTTGAAGGAACCAAAACATGCATGCCAATTCATGCTGTGAATTCAGGACACCAGCTAGTTATAATGACAAGGAATTTCTGTTAAATTCTATAGCATCACAGTGGTTGATTTCATTGGATATTTCTGCTGCTGAATGTTCCACCAAAACCTCTTTCAGGTCCCTCTTCTTTTCCTGAGAGTGTTTACAACAAACTAGGCCATGTTTTATATTTTATTTGAGGGCAAGAGAGGAACAGAGGAAGGCTATACTCTTGCATACAAATGTATACATTACACCAACCTGTAAGTTCATTATAAAACAGAAAAATAAAATAAAGGCCCCTTTTTTTGGATCATTCTTTTATGACAATGGCTACATTAAATAGAAGTGCAAAACAGAGATAGAATAGTAAAATTAGAATTGAGAGTGTTCTTCTAAACAAGAAAATAGAAGTTGTTCATGTCTAGTAGCCTGAATGATATATACAACAAATAACATCACTGAGAACAACACTGTATTTGATGCAGCATGCAGTGATTTTGTTCTTTAAATTGACCTGGTGCTCCATTTTTATTCAGGAAAAAAAGGTCCATCTTGCTTAGTGCTTTTGGCCAAAAAGTGTATTTTACATGTAGAATACAAGAAATGTTTACACAAACCTCTGAATATTTTAGAATAGATCTGTCTCTTTTGGTTAACAGTCTTGCACCCGTTGTTCACTAATCTTATACCTTGCTCTTTGACACAGTCAAATTCCCTGGTTCTCAGATGGAAGATGACATTCAAGTCATCATGATCATCACAACTGTGTTCTCCATTCCCCATCTTATTACTTCTGGCACTTAGAGTGGCTTTCTCCAAATCTCCTGATGGGGCAGCAGACAGAAATCCTGTATTTGCTCAGAAAGAAAGCAAAGGCCTTGCTGTTGCCCAAGAATATAAAGCAAAGTACAAAATTGAAGTTGAAATTTGAATGGTTACCAGACAAATTTCTAGTGTGTCTGTGGCTGGTTGGTTCCAAAATGAGGGTTCAGAACATTTCTAATATCTGAAATGGGCAATACAGCTCTACTTCCTATGAAGAGGATACAGCATAATGAAACACGGTATTATTTTAGCTAATGAAAACCAAAAAGAGCAATTCTTACTTTAAACAGGGTCTTGTACTAACTAGATATAACTAGGACAGACCAAAACCCCAGCAAAATAAATGCAACCAACCATCTAAAAATCAATGTTTATTCTTTTAACCATATTCTTTTTATCTCAAGTACTATGGACATCTTCACCCATCTTTTTAGGAAGAATAGGAGACTACTTGTTCACCAGTACTATACCACTTTTGCGGGGACTGGCTACAAAGTAAAAAAAAAAA